>VWZZ01000611.1:530915-562711 GCA_013399095.1 Psophia crepitans
GTGGCCCATCTCAGCCAGCAAAGGAGCAGCAGCAGGTCTGTGTGGCTGGGACACACTGCAAGTTGTTTTTCTCCTCACCCACTGTCCTGGTTTTGGCCGAGACAGAGATAATTTTCTTCCTAGGAGCTGGTACAGTGCTGTGCTTCAGATTTAGAATGAGAATAACATTGGTAACACACTGATGCTCTTAGCTGTGGCCAAGCAGTCAAGGATTTTTCAGCTTCTCACACTGCCCTGCCAACAAGAAGGCTGGGGTTGACCAAGAAGCTGGGAGGGGACATGGCCAGGACAGCTGACCCAGACTGGCCAGAGGGATATTCGATATGATGTGACATCATGTTTCATGTATAACTGGGGGCTGGGCTGGGAGGTGGTTCAGCTCAAGAACTAGCTGAGCATTGGTTGTGAACAATTGTGCATCACCTGTTTTGTGTATCCTTTTATTATTATTATTCTCTTCCTTTTCTGTACCATTAAACTGACCTTATCTCAACCCACAAGTTTTACTTTCTTTTTTTTTTCAATTCTCTGCCCCATCCCACTGGCAGGGGAGAGTGAGCGAATGGCTGCATGGTTGCTTTAGCTGCTTGCTGGGTTAAACCACAGCACCCAGATAAGCTGTTGTTGCCCCCAACACTGCCTCCACCAGCCAGTATGGCCCTATGGCATTGCACGTGGCAGAGCCCGGCTGGTTTGCAGCACCTCAGTTGTCCACTGGAACCCGGCACTGGGCTGCTTTCCCTAGGAAAGCTGCAAGCCTCACATTTTGGGCTGCCCTTCCTGGCTTAGCCTCATCTGCTCACATTAACTGAAAGCTATTATAATCATCAAGTGCTTCAGAAATGGCTTTTGTCAGAAATACAGCTGCATTCTGGCTGCCTTCCCTCTGGCCAAAGCTACAGTGCAGACTGCGAGGAGCCTCACCCTGACATCGTGAAAGCCACCTCTATCCATTTCCCAACTTCCCTTCTTGCCTCCTATGTCCACATACCTGCGACAGAATCGAGACACCCTACACCAGCAACAGAGCTACACTGAATGTCTGAGAGAAGTTACCCACACCAACAGCTCGTACTGCACCACCTTTTCTAGAAGCCGTGGGGAGCCCCAAGCAAACTGCAAACACAGCGGTTATTTAGCAACGTCATCAACCAAACAAACCAAAAACTGCACCCGCTGCCTGAGCCGCTGCAAACTCAGAAGCTTGATAAATGCCCAAGGGGGTGAGGGCAAGCAGCACATCTGGTGAGCAGGGCTTGTGGATGCAGGTGAGGAACTCCTGGTCCAGAGCAGCTCGCAGCGGGCAGAGCACGCGTGCTGCACGGAGACACCAGCTCTGCGCCAGGGGAGGCTGCTCAGCACTCACAGGGCGGTCCTCATCACACTGAAGCATGTGAGAGTCTGACAGGAAATAAATTGGACCTTCAGTCAACCATTTAGAAGTGTTAGAAATTCCCCAGTGCAGGTCATTTAATTTGGTAAGAAAAAAAAAAGAGGTGGATTTTTTTTCCTGCCTTCCTGACTATTTTTTCCTCTTGGGCTCACTCTGCTGGTGATGGAGGAGCTGATGTCATAGAAAGAGCAATTTTGGTGGCTCCAGTCCACACGGAAGCAGGAACCGACCTCTCTTTCTATGAGCTCCCGTTTTTCCTGAACAGTTTAATGATGCTGAGTTTGAAGTGTTGCCATATAGGAGAAAGTGCATAGGAGCAAATTCTTCCCTTTTATATCTGTTGTTCATCATAACTACAGCTCTGGTTTGTGTCATTCCTGCACTCTAACGATAGGTATTCCCTTGCCAAGCTGATGTCAGTGGTCAGTATGGACGAGGCAGGGTAGGCAGATGAGGAGGAGTAGAAGCCCTCCTGTCCTCCGAAGATCGTCTTCTGCCTTCACCTCCCACACATCCCTGCTGGAAAGAGGAGAAGGAAAAAAATCCCTCATTTCCAAAACTCTCACTGAAAGAGAAGATCAGTGAAAAACTGAAGAAATTGTCTTCCCTAAAAGGGAAGGAAAAATAGAAACACTTATGGATCCTGTATGAACTTAATTTTGCACCCACAAAGATTTATTTAAAGTGGGAGCAAGTCCTACCCTCAGAGCCCACTCACTGACTTCTGTTCTAAGCAAATTTGCTTTCTCAACATTTCCCAGCTAAACTTTAAAAGTGATTAATCAGCACAGTGCTGGCCGACAGCAGAGGCAGGCGGAGTCCCGAGGGCGCTTCCTAAGCTGCCGGCCTGCCTCTGAAAGCCACCTGGACGCACTGCTGCTACTCGCAGGCCTCACGGATGCCCAAAAGGTGATAGTATTTCTAATAATACCTGCCTGTTCCTTGGGTGTGTAACAGATGAACTGCCTCTAACGGCTACAAGATTTTACCCACAGGTGTCAAATAAACCAAGGTCAAAATCCTTTACTTGAGACAAGATATATTGACAGCCTGAATGCTAAACAAGCTGGGGGAGACAAAAAAAAAAGAAAATAAAAAAGATTATAACACTAAACGTACAGCAGCAGGAAAATCTTTGGGCTCTGAGGGCAGATTTTACACACCCTGCTGAAACTTGCGGGCAGAGTGTTGTCACAGGAGGGCTTCCTTAAATCAAATTTTCATATTTCTCTGAAGGTGTAAACTACCTGGTCTGTGCCCATGCATTGCAGCTACATGGGGTAGGTGTGATCTTGGAAAGATCTCTACAGCCAAGGAAATCCTTTGAGGTCTGGGCCAGAGGACCCTGCTCCCTGCAGCTGGAGGTCGCCTAGGTGGCAATGCTGGCATGGAAACCAGTGGCCAACTCAGCCCCCTGGCAGGGCTGGGGAGCATCACACTTCCCGCGCAGTTGCTTAAGGCTCTCCGCAATGCCAGACCTATGCTTCTGTGAAACCATGGCAACCAGAGATTTACTTTAAAAATAAAGAAACGCTGCTTTTCTGGCAGAGGAGATAGCAGCTTCTGCAAGGTGTGAGCATGCTGTCTTTCTGTATCCCTGACCAAATCTGTGCCAAATCCAGTCCCTGTCCAACCACACAGTGGAAGCTCATTAACAAGGTGGCAGAACTGAGCAGGAGAGGAAACGTCTGTGCATATTAAGCACGAAACCCAGCTGGCCAACAGCAGCTACTGTAAGGTGAACCACTGGAAGAAGGAAGCACTTCCCAACCCGCCTGCATCTCATGTTTGCTTCCCGCCAAGGACTGATAGCCCAGTAAGAGCAGTTCCCCTCTTTCAGCTCTACTCTGCAGGGCAGGTTTAGCCCCTGCCACCGCGGTTGGCGGCTGACATGCTGGGCAGGGGGCTGCAATACTGGGGAGAGGATGTGCATGGCCAGGGCTGCATGGCTCCAGCCCCGCTGCTCAGCACTACTGTCCAACATCAGAAATCCCAGACAGACAGCCACACAGCATGTTCTGCTGAGACGAAGTGTCTAGGTAGGAAAAAAAAGGAGACCTGTATTTCTTTGGACAAGCAGCCCTGCTCAGCCCTTTCCACACCCAAAAACCAGATTTTGTGACCTGACAGAAGAGATTGCCAGTTAATCACAGGAGAGCCCGGAGAGATTTGCTCAGTGGTGGAGGCAATCTGAGCAAGGAGAGGCACTGATACCTGCTCATTATAAGGAGGTAAACAAACAGATGTTTGGCTGGACCCTGAGCTTCCTCCTTAGAAAGGTAAGAAGAGGGGGGAAAAATAGTCAAACAGAGACTGAAAAGCCTGACTGAATAGAAACTCAAGCCCCACTTTCTCCTCCCCATTTGACAGCTTTCACATTTTGACTGAACCATAATATTAATAAACAAGGTATTGTGTGTTCTCACTTTCATGGGCTTTTCACCGACATGTTGATGTGCAATTTCTCATCCTTTTTTAATATAAAACCTGAGTACAGCATTGGGACTCTTCCTGCAGTTAGAGCTGACAGCTTGGCATTTTCACTCATCATAGCTAAAAGCATTAAATAAAAGCTGTTTTGCTCATGTGCATGAAGTTGAATCTGGGCTTAATGGCTTTTTCTGCCACAAGAAGAAAAAAAAAAAATTAAACCCGTATATTCTGGAACTACTTAAGTCTTAAACAAGTAACAGAAAGAGAAGCCAAAGGGAGGAGAAAGTTTTTACTAAAATGCACTCAGGCCTCTGAGCAGAACTTGAGAAATGAGGAAATGCCAGGAGGGACTTTTCTCTGCAGCAGACTATTGTTGTACAGCCTGCAAATTGTACTTAAACACCGAATTGCTCCATTGTTAGAAGCACTTAAAACATAAAGCAGAGCAGAAACAGGTTTCCTTGTTCTGGCTGTGGGAGACAGGTATTAGATGGATTTTTATGCAAATCTGCCTCTACTTTCAACCTAGGTTAAAAGCTATTCTCCAGTCAATTAAAATCGGAGTCTTTGCAGTGGTTCTTGCACAAAGGTTAACTTTCCGTAGATATCAGGCTGTGATTTTGCATTTTAAAATGTAACTGGGAGCCCCATTCCTCTCTCACAATGGGGGCAAGGGGACACACACTAGGAGGACATCGGTGCAGGTGCACCAGAGCTGGCGCACTGCAGCCGTGAGGGCAGCGTCTATCAGAAAACCCCACCCCAGACCAAGGGCAGACAGTCTGCATGGGTGCCACCCGGCTAAGAGCAGAGCATTTGGCAGGCTGAGATGGGGCAGAGCCATGGATCAGACACAGCCTCGGGACTCCTGGTTTTGTAGCAGAGCACTAGCTCAGAGCAGTGTCCGGACGCAAGCAGAGCTGACAGCTAGGGTTAAAGCAGGAGTGCTTCAGCCACAAAAGCCTTGCTAACCCTCTGTCCAGAGGCTCACAAGGCTTCTTGATGCTCTCGGTCTCAGGAGAGGTTCGGGAGGTGCTGCCAGCCCTGCATCAGGCTCAGCCCTTGCACAGCCCACAGAGCAATGCTGTGGGCTCCATCCCTTCAGCAGTGCCACCCCACCAGAAGCACAGGGAAAGGGTCACTGGCTTTTACAGCAGCAAATTTGGAGGTTGCATGGTAGCACTAAACAGGCACATGAGAGCACCCAGCACTGCTGCGTCCTGCTCTATGGCAGCAGGCAGATCCACAGGCACAGAGTTGTCTACCACAGCACGAGCTGCCCAGCCCTGCAGTCCCCCAGTGCTTTGCTCCCTGCCTGCATTACATAAACCAGCTCTCACACCCCAACGCATACCACACAACCCTCCTTCTGAGGCACTTGGTCTTCACTTCCGAAATTAAGCATCAAATGGCTCACAGTTCAAAACAGCAGAATTTTGCACTTCTTAGCAGGGCAGTTTACACAAACTTGTGTTTATGGCTCCATCTCAGACCATGAGCTGTTACCTGCTCCTCTACCTCTCCAGAGCAAAACCTGCGTTTCTAGAGGACCAGTGCTGTAAAACCACTCCTGGGTTTGTGGAGCCAGACAAGCAGCATGCAGTTGATTTAAATGCACCGTTTTACAGCATGCAGACAGGTTTCTCCTTCAGCAACACACTTTATTGGCCAGTACATGAGTTGGTCAGTAAAATACGTAAGTACGTTGCTAGTCAGGATGCACAATGTGCATGATGAGCAGTGCACACGGTGCTGAGCCCTTCCCTGCAGAAACCACGTTTGCCCAACTGCAAACACAGCTCATCCCATGGTCAGCAAAACCTGAGGAAGTAACAGCAACACCCGGCCAAACACCACAAGCTGGTGAGCACCCAAGCTGCCCCAGTGACACGGCATCCAGGAGCATCAGCGCTGGGGACTCAAGGACGCTAATCATAGGCTGAAAGGTGGCGTATGACACAGCACACGTGAGGGCAGCGAGATGGCGGTGGGATAACGGAGGATAATAGCTGTAGAGTTAGAAATCGTAACAGTTCAGCCTATGCAGAGGGTTAGTTTCCAAGAGAGCCATTATCTCAGCACTGATGCCTGCATGTCAGAGCTCCTATACCTGTTTCCTTGGTTAGGTACATGATTTTATTGCTGTTTATAGAAATATGCCTGTATACAGAGCAGCGAGGGAGCACATTAGCTGGGAAGCGCTGAGCTTGCACCAACTGCTGTGTAAGAGCACCCAGACCCCAGCCAAACCTCTGCAAGAGGGATAAGTGCATATGGGAGGCTGCCTTAGTTTCCAGGTCATGATCCCTGGCCAATACATAAAAGCAACTCGAATCACTTTTCCTTGTTGATGAAAACATTGCTAACATGGAGGAAGGGGTGAGAGGAAGAGGGGGGTGAAGCCCTCCCTTCTCTTGTGTCACACTGAGGCTATTTCCCCCACCTCTGCACTCTGCCACTTTCTATATTACATATTACCACTCATTAGTGATACCCTTTCTGGTATGCTCCCAGGGGAGCCACACAGAGGCTGGCCACAACAGTGGGGTCTTAAATAGAGCTCAGCACCACCTCCAGGCCCCTGGGTGATGGGGGACCCTTTCCCAGCACCCCAAACCCCAGCCCCTTAAGCTCCACACATCCTAAATCCTCAGCTCTAAAAGCAAAACAAGCCCGTAAAGGGGTGATGCCCATGCCAGCCTGCACTTGCCCCCTCTCAGAGCAGCTCTGCTCCCAGGGGTGCCGATTTCCCTACCTCTGGAAGGGATGGCATGGCACTGACTGCCTTTGTGGTGTGCTCTGGGAGCTGCTGAGTAAGGCAGGGGTTAGATTCTCCCCACAGCAGTAAGAAAGTAGAGTCCTGATTACGTCTTCCCAGTGCAAAATTTTTAGCTTATTTCCACAGGGCTGAAAGCAAAATTTGCATCATTACTCCTTCAGATGAGACAGCCACACTATTCCACTCTGTCTCAAGGGAATCCTACTTCTGAGACAAAGGTAGGCTGCGAAGACTTCACTTTCCTCTATGTAAATATATGTGTAAAGGAAAAAACCTGAGGGATATTGCAAATCATTTTCCAGGCTGATGCATAACTTTGTGCACAGAAAGTGGATCTGGAGATGGGTGACTCAGGCTCATATGCAGACACACATTTGCCAGGATTCTTTTTTCAGTATTATTATTATTTCTCTCTGGCTAATTGAGGACAAAGAAAATATTTGGGCTCAAGTTGCTCTGCTGAACACTCTGTTCTAGTTCTTCCCAAAGAAAACCAGCCCTCAGATAGTCACTGTACATTAAGAACTCCTTAAGAAGGCGGCCAGAGTGCCACCTGATGAACACTGCAGACTTCACGTGTTGTGGGAAGTTGAGGATGACAAACCACAGCAACTGCCTGTGCTGGTGGGTTGAGCAGAGGAAGGATGTGACAGCAGGGCTGATACACCGCTCTGCTCCCTGCACAGCCAGGCGGACGGTTCCCATCCCCGTCACCCCATGGGCAGGTGAAGGCTCCAGGTCATGGGGCTGCAGCTCTCACCTGCGCTGGCTGAGCTGACGTTGCCCTGGGACCCCCAGAGCAGCTGGGCTCTCACAGCCTGGCGTTTGCGAGGAAGGCACCATCTGCTGCAGAGCACCCAAGTGCCAGGTCAGAGTCTGGCCTGGAGCAAAGAATGTGGGGAGGGAATCATCCAGCTTTGGGGAGCTCTATGCAAAGTGCCATCTCAGCAGTGGCTGTCTCTGCTCCTTACCCTGTGCAGTCTCTTTGTTGGCTCCCAGAACACATCTTGGTAGGACTCCTGTGTCCTCCCAGCAGCAGGAGACATTCACACATCCAGCTGTCACCCATGGAAGTCCACAGACACCTGGATCTTCACCTGACATGAGTTCAAAATCCCTCCCTAATGCATTCAGCAAAGTCAACGAAAGGAAAATAGACTAAAAATTCCTCAAACACTAAACATTAGCAGCTACAGAGAGGCTGTGGGAATTGGCACATTAAATGCCACTGCTGCACAGGCAGGTCCTTGCCCATTTCTGCAGAGTTTCACTGTGTGGCACTTGGCAGCCCCACAGCATCCCACCACCCGTGCGTGGGCTCACGCCACAGCAGTGAGTGCCCAGCGGTCCCCAGCTCACAGCGTCCCTTGTGCCACCTGCACAACAGCTCTTAGGAGAAGAAAAAAGGAAATGAGTGGGAGAGAACAACACGCAATAGCTGTATTTTTGTTTGCATTAAGGTTCGTTTGTCAAGTAAAATTGCCCTCTCATGGGGCCTAGGGCACTGAAATGCTGGGATATTTAGCTGTCTACCTTTCAAGGTTTAGTCCAACCCCTTAGTACAGTCTGAAGCCATACTGCAGATTGTTCCATTCCCCCCTGGAGCAGCATTGCTTTAATGGCATTTTTACAGCCTTAATGGATGTCCTTGGTAAAGATTATAGGCCTGCTGTTAGAAATTTGTTGCAGGACAATGCTTAGACAATGATAAAATAGCTACTGGGGAGCTAGGAGTTGTGTTTGCCTTCATACATTCTGCAGAAACAGAAATACGAACCATTAGGCATGACTGTAATTAGCATATGACTAATCCATTGGACTGTTTTGGTTTCCATTTCATGTAGAAAAAGTCTCAGGACCATACATCATCTGGGAGAAGTGTATTACAGACCAGCATGCAAACACCTCAATTTTCTGTTCCAGTCTCACCAGCAGTTTCTGATAACTCTGTCCACACTGCAGAGCACACATGAGCCATGAGTGAGCCCAACGCTTTCCTATGAAATCCTGCTCCAGACTGACCTCCTCCCTACGCCAAGCTCTCGCACACCCAGCAAACAGCAGTCCTTGCCCCAATAGCTCAAGGTTTGGGTCTCTTCACTGAGGAAGGCGGTGATGCAGAGGAAGAGACAGATCCCAGCTTTACATTTCCACGCAGAAAGCTGCCTCATGCACGGACAAGGTGTGAAGCCACATTACTAGACTAATGTAGTGTTGAGGTTTGTGTCTGGATCATTCACAGAGCAAAGAAATGAAATGGCCAGGTCCTTTCGGAGCCCCTCAGGAGCTACCTACACATCATGTGACTGTCACAGAGGTTTTGCAATAAATCATACAGCACTAGTGATCATCAAACTACTTAACCATGGAATATTGCTTTAATGCTGCCTCAATCCATTAATGAACAATCCATTAATTAATTCAAACTATTGAACATTGGCTTTGCATTCCTGCTAGGCTAGAATGACTTCATGCCAAATCCAAACAGGAGGATGGTGCTTAAGCCATCTCTGAAATCAAGATGGGCATGAAGACCCCAGATACCTGTGGGCCAGCAGCAGCCAGCGCTCATTTGCTGTAATGATGCTGAGTCAAGGAGAAAGCATGAGGCTGCTCCAAGCTAGAAGGATCTTTGTGGTAAGAGGGAGCATTTCCCTTTACAGATACAAACCATCATTGCACCTCACCCAGAGTAAACCTTCAACCTGAACCTCCTTTGAACTGACCTTTTTCAGTCCCAAGAGCAAAAGCAGATTTGCAGCCACTGGCTGGCCATGCTGCTCCTGCAGACACTGATGCTTTGAGCACAGGCAGAGAACAAGTTTCTGATGCAGAACCACTGTCCTTTCTAGTGTTCCAGTCAGTAGAGTCTGGAAAGCCACTACATCCTTTCATTCTGAAAAAGTACTAGATCATTGATTCTATGCTAAAACAAACAAAAAAATCAATTTGGATTGTTTTTGAAGTGGCTACTAATGTTGTAAAGAACTTGATACAGGAATAAATTCACTGTAGTGTCAATCACTTAACTGACCAGTAAGCCAGTAGTACCCACAAGCAATGGTTAGAAACTACAGGTGCTTTGAATACAGCAGGAATCCAACTGCAGACAGTAGCTGAGGGGTCACTAGTAACACACAGGCAAAGGCTGAGGTGGGGTGTTATGTTCCGTATTGCGGACAATGCCCGCTGCCTGGAAGCTAAAGCTGGGTGTGTTCAAGCTTAAAATAAGCAGTAGTTCCCCAGCTTGGTGGGAGACTAAACACTGAAAGAACAGGGAAGTCTTTAAAAAGAGATCTTTCTGAATAGCAAGATTTCATCTGCATTCAGGGAAAAAGCCCTTTGCAAGTACAGGATCACATCAGCCTTGCTGCATCCCAGGAGAAGAACTGCACATAGCAGATGGATGGAAAGAGATCAAGTGTCTCTAGAAGCCCCCTGAGCAGGTCACAGAGAGAGGTAAAATGAGTAGGGAAGGGATTGAGCTCAGACTTTCTCATTTCACAATTTTGCTCCAAGGCACTGGGATACTCACGATGCTTCCCATACGAGCTTGATCTCAGCACACAGCCAGAAGAAAACCCAGTGCACCCAGACTTGCCCCACAGCAGCTTGGCTCCCTGGAGAAGCTGAGTCTCTGGAAATCATTGAAACTTCAAAATATGGCAGATGATAACCATAATCCATAGCCAGGAGGAACTGCAGCACTGATTTTAATGGAAGCAGAATTAGATCAACTCCAGCTACTAGGGAAAATCTACCCAAATAATTGTCGTTATAATGCAAATCTCCATGGCATCAGCCACCAGCACATAGTTAACCATTTCCATAAAGGAGTTCATTAAAGCAGCAAAAAATCCTGCAAGGGAGGAAGCATTATTTCCTCCCAGTACAGAGCAGTAAATGAGGAGGTGAAAGTTGAAAGGACTCACCCTTGGCCTCCCCAAGCATCGTGGCAAGCCAGCACACTCTCAGCTCCCTGCCCTGCCTCAGAAAGCAGCCAGCCCCCTCACATTGTCCTCAGGGCCAGGCTGGGGAAATACAGGGCATGCAATTGAAAAGGGAAAAATAGCTCCTACCTAGTAACAGCTCCCATCCCTTTTTTTAAATGACTGGGGGATCAGGTGGGACACCGAAGCAATATAGATGGGAGGGAAAATAAAAAAAATACACCACAACCCTAAGGTGGTAAGGATTAGCCAATTACACAGTGAGGAAGCTGCGTTGATTAGTGGCTTTTCAAGAGAAGAGTCAAAGGACTTTGCAAACACAGATGGAAACTGATTTTAACAAGCAGTGATAAGTCCCAGTGTTGGAGAGCCAACAGCAGCGCAATGTCCTCTGCTGGCATCTCCAATTACTACAGGGGACGGCTCCAGCCGAGGCTGTGCTACACCAGCGCCGGCAGCCACCCGCCACCAACCAAGTGCAAGCCAGCAATTAGTCTGATTAATTTTGGGGGGAATATTATGATATTAAAATGAATAATCATGTAGCTGAGACTGGTAAAGAATTATTCCCTATGTGATAGTCACAGCTCTTTGTGAGAGACCAAGAGCACCTGGGTCATCTGCTCAGAAGTGGCCCATCATCAGTGGCTCAGGGAGGGGGAATTGATTTTTTTCTTTTTCTTAGTGAGGATGTGTAATGCAGCAGCTTTATCCACTAGTCAACAGAGACCCGGGCTGGTTAAGAGGATTTGATAAGAGCTCACACCTGAAGCAGGTTTGCACCCGCTCCAGGCAGAGGGAAGTGCAGAACAAAGAGTGGAACAAGTCATAATTAATTTACTTGTTCTTTGTATATGGTTTTGGTAATTTCTTTTCCTGCTTAAGTCAGGGAAGCTCAGAACATGGATGGGGATTTGTTTACGAGCATCAAAACGTGTTCCTTGAAGTGCTACATGTGTCTTCTTAAAAAGGGTATGTGAAAGCCATTTAAGAATCGGAAAAAATAATCTAAAAGGCTGACCAGAGCTGGTTTAGTTTATCTCCAAATGAACACTACCTCTGAGGTAATTCTCGAAGCTTATTGCACTAACCCAGAAAACCAGGTCATGTAAAATAAAAGAGCCTGTATTACCTGTGCGGGCAAAAGTGCCTTCTCAGCAGAGACTTGTTCACTCTGTGCATGTCCTAGACCATTATTTTCACTTCTCTGAGATGTGCTTCGTGAGGAATACTGCAGGGAGCAGACGTCACTCCTGGTGAATTGTGCTGCACGGGGCTGTGAGTTGGAAACAAGCCCTGCAAACACCGAGATGTGACAGATGCAGCATCCCCCTCGTACATGCTCCCCATCTTAAACGGGTGTGCAACGGGGAGAAAAGTGCTCCTAAGAAGCATCAGAGGGAAAGAGTTGCCCCACAACCACAGGAGATGGAGTCCCAGAGCCTAACAACTGCTGACCATCTGCCAGCACCTCAGCCTGTCCCTGCCAGCAGCTTGTACCTGTAGTGACACACCAGCAATAAGGGGATGTGATTTTTGACACAATAAACCTCTGAGACCTGAACAGTAGCTTCCAGACTCCTCTGGACCACAAGTGCAACTGCTTCGAGTGGTAAACCTTGCAAAGGCCGAGCCTTGGAGCGGTGCTCAGGACGCTGCGCAAAGGCTGAGCGTGGCTGCAGCACTTGCAATCTCCTAGGGCAGCCAGGGTAAGCTGGCTGGATTGGGTCACTCCACGTCCCTCGGCACCCCACGCAGCACACCCAGCTCCACCAGCCTGTCTTACAGACCTTGAGGGGTTACGAACGATGCACAGGGGCTCAGGCTGTCAGCGCCCACAAGCATGAACGGGGCCTGTCCTGGAGTTTAATCACTTCATGTAAACAAAACTTTCCATATTTCATTAGTATCTCTCCCATCTGTTAAACATCATCCCAGAGAGTTTGGTGACACTTTAAATGAAGTTATGAAGAGGTGCATTTGGTTTAGATGCAATTGGACAGCTGTTTTATTATGAATTAATGAACTGTGATGATTAAAAATAATCCAGTTTTAGCATACCATGTATTAACAATTACTCCTGACTAAAATGACAACTAAGCAAGTGCTAGAGAACTTTCATGACAACGACTAGAAGAAGAAGATGAAAAACCAGTGAGGTGCAATAGGATGAGAGGTGCCTTCAGCCCAGGCTTGGGTATCGCAGGCTGCCCCACAGAAACCAAACCACTCCGTGTGCCCACACTACCACTCCACATCATTGCCATCTCCTCTGGCCCAAAGGCACTTTTGGCTCAAATCAGTCATCAGGGTCTGCTCACACCCCTCCATCTTCCCAGCTGCTCTTCGTTCAGGACCCCGCAAGAGGCTGGGAAGGGAGAGGGCACGGTGATGGCAGCAGGCTCAGAGATAGAGACAATTGACCTCTTTGTGCTTCCAAAACATCTCAGACTGCTTTCCCCCCTGCCCTAGGTCACTTTGGCCAAGGCTGTTTGCTCTAGAGCCATTGTACAGGGTGGGATGCTCTCTGATGTAGGGCTACATCCTTCCTGGCTGCGAGGAGACAGCTCCATGGCCATGCTGAGCACCAGCAGCACCACGAAAAGCTGATGCTGAGTTGGGGAGTCCTGCATCTGTCCTTCCAACGCTTTCCAGTTTAGAAGAGATTTCTGTATTTCAGCAGAACCCAGTGCCAAAGACCAGAGGCCACAGGAAGCAGCTGTTGGAGGTTCCACAGGAGTTTCCTGGTTTATATGGAGCAGTTTTTAAGCAGTGAAGTCTTTGCCCTGAGAATTCCAGTGAAAAAGTGCTGAAGAGTTAAATGAAGACAGGTACATATGCCGTGTGTGCAAATCACTTATTTCCTGCTGTTAAATTAAATCTGTTCCCAATCATTGTGTCTTCCCAACAGCTGCCTCCTCATCTTTCTCCGCTTCAGCCCTCCATTTGGCCTTCTTTTCTACGTTCATCTTCAGCAGCGTCTGATCCTTTTTAGCAGCCTTGAAAAGAAGCGGTGAAAGTCGTTGCATGCACACATTTCTAACCACTAAATTTCCCACATTTGCTCCACTTGCTTTTACATCCCACTGTCATTTTTTATATTTTGCACTAACAGAAGTTAATGTGTTTCCTTGTTTTACCAAATCTTCAGCATTTGCAGCTCTGGTTAGCAGGAAGATTACACTGGAAATTGTTTAAAGGTGTGCTGGGACACACAAGTTAGGCTGAAGACCCTCCTTCCCCCCCAGTGGGATGGGAAGAAGCAAGCGTCACAGCTCTTGGTGGCCATAGTGGTACACAGGCAAGGTGGGCAGGACCACAGGAACCTCTTGGCCCATGGATGCAGTGCAGGACCAGGCGTCTTTTACATTGTCTGAGCTACTCCACAACCTTTGGACCGGCCTTTTGCCGAGATACTGTGATACAGAGCATTGCACTGAGCGGTTTTATGGCAAAGGGGGTCAGAAGGAACACATTAATCAGCAGGTTGTGCTTCGCCATGCCAATCTCTCCTCTGGAGAACGAGGTGATACAGATCCTGTGCCAATATTGCTTAAACAGGCTTATTCTCAAACCTAGGTGCTTATTTACACTGAGAGCATACACAGACATTACATTAAGTTTTTAATTTCACCCAGAAACAATACTCACTTCTTTGCCTGTGATTACCATGGCCAAACAGCCCAGCAAGGTCAGTGCAATCATGATGTAGCAAACCTTTATCCTGACGCTGTTCCTTGCTGCATCGAGGACCTCAGACCTGTGGAGGACAGAGCAGAGTTTTCATCCTGCAGCAGCACATGTGAAGTGAGATCATGGGGAGCTGAGTAATGTATCCTCGAGTCTTCCAGCAACTGCCTATTAATGTACAATGGGTCTCAGCCTTGTCTTTCTGCAAGTGCTTAAAGGAGTACTCAAAAGATTAGCCTACTGGGGAAAGATTTAGCCACCCACCCACACAGTTAGGGTGTTGCTACTCTCAACAGTCATCAGTAACAACAGGAATAGTAAATCCTACTCTTCTGCCTTCTTTTATTGCATACGAGAGTGAACACCTGAAAAATGACAAGGACAGGAAGGACTTTTAATTGTGCTAATAGAATTACGAGGGGTCCAGCTTTGGGTGTTGCAGGGCAAGGCATGGCATGCTGCCCAGCAGCAGGAGACACTGGGCCCGTACCACCAGGGTCAGGCAATGCCACCCTCAGTGGAATAAAAGCACATGCATAACATTTTTGGTAAGAGCAATGGAGAGCTTTCACTAAACGAATCAGCACAGCAAGTGGTGACTGGATCTGTGGCCACTTCCCCATCTACTGCATGTCATGCTTTGAGGCCCCCATTCCACTGCAGCATGGCAATGAGTCATTCATGACATCATATCCAGCCACAGACTCACACTTGCAAGGGGAAGGCCAGCTGGAGGAGCCCCCAGGATGTCACAAGCCAGGAAGCATTCGGTCTCCAAAACTGAGTGACAATCCTTTAACAAAATACCTTGACAAGGAGGTGAAACCATAGCCCAGACATGAGGAACTCGTTGCAGATGTCTGTCACCAAAGCGGTATATTGGTATAGCCCCAATTTCTTTTTAAAATTTATGCAGCATTATGCATTACTAATCAATAAAATTTAGCAAAGCATGCAAAAAACCCAAAGTGGATGGTATTGTATCATGGTGACTTCTGAGTTACAAAGCTGCTTGTCTTGCAAAAGACACTTCAGCTCAGTCTGAAATGTATGGTATCTACAAGGGAATCCAGTTTACTTCACAGGGCCTGATAAAAAGGTCATGTTCCCGAAAATGCAGATTATTTTTGCGCACCAGTAGCAGCAGGCCCCATCAGCATGGAGGAGCACCAACCCTCACTGTGTGGCCACAATTCTGGGTAATGCAGACTGTGGTTTCAATCTGTGTGTTCACATCCAAAAGCATCGTTCAGACAGGTCTACTTACGATATGTACTTGGGAATGTCCTCCTCCTTTTTAAAGCGCCCTGCCCATACTAACACCTTTTTATCAAAATTCGTAGGCATTCTGTCATTTCTGAGGGCTTTGTAACCTGTAAGAGATATTATAAAAGAAAACAATGAGCTAAGCTTAACTAAGGGAAGAGGAAAAAAGCTGTCATTACAGGAGTAAAAGGATTGAAAGTTCAGAATGGCACTTTCCTGGGAGAGCCAAATGTGCTTTCTAATGTCAAAAGGAGCTGGTGTGAGATGCTTTGTTACATTTGCAGCTTATTTCATTTTGCTTATTTTCTCTTTCCTTTAGTTTAGGTAGGTTTTAATCTAAAAATCTCTTCTAGCCTTCCTGATTAAGGGGGGAAAGGATGTGGGGCTGCAGTCACCCAAGCCTACAGCATGCTGTCACCCTGCTTGTATCCTGCTTTTAAATGGCCCAACTAGTGAGTTAAGCAAGCTGCCAACAGCACTAATAACTCCTCGACAGCATCTCCTTCTGAAAGCGCTGATGGAGAGAGGAGGTCTGTTAAAACACAGCCTGCTGGGAGGCTGGTAGCTGTTCTCATGCAAACTGGGTACTACATTACTGTACTCTAATGATGATACATTACACGCCACCAGCCTGCCAGGGTGATGCCATTAGCATGCTGTCACCATGAGCACAATGAGAAAGGGACTCTGACTCCTCTTGATGGAAACGAGCTCAGTGACAGGCCACAATGAGAGCAGTGGCAGGAAGACCCTGCAAAAATAGGGTGAGCAATGGCTAGCTCAAATCTTGGCTTTTGCACTGCGTGCTGTATGGGTGGTCATTGCGAGGTAGCTGGGACAGCTCACACACCAGGTAGGTGCACCCAAGATGTTAGGTTACAGTGTCCTGTGCTTGCAGGTGTGGGACTGGGGTTTAGAAATTCTCTGTGGGTGATCAAGGCATGCAGGAAGGGATGGACATGAAGATGTCTCCAGTCTCAGTGTCCTGCAGTCCCTGGCTGTTGCTGGACTTCTGGTGTTTGGCTGAAGGCAAACCACTGCCCCTACGGAACAGGCACAGGGAGCATCTCTTCCTGCCTGTGTTGAGATGGTGAAATTACATTGAGTTCTCATGCATGCCAGGACTTGTGAATGGCTGAAAAATCCCAAGGGTACATCTTGGTGCCCAGATCCCCTGGTAAATTTAATCTCCTGCTTCTCCTATTTCTCTTACAGCGTGCCAGTGAGAGCAGGATAGCTACATCTGAAATATCAACAAGCATCTGAATCAGATCTGCGTCAAGCAGTAAGACGGATCACTAAAAGGACAGTCTCCATCCCAGGGAACACAAGGGCAAAGCCCTGTGCTGGAGACCCACAGCCATCCCATGCGAGCACAAGCAGCCCCATGCAGCCCAGCCTTGCTAGGGTGAGGAGTCTGCAAAGGCATGGCCGAGGAGGTGGTGGCACAGATTGGGAAGGGAAACTATCCCCACGCCAGGGAGCTTGCCCATGTGGGAGCAGCCCACGCCTGCTGCCTGCCGGGTGAGCCAGCGCACTGCCTGCCACAAGGACGCACAGTCGTGCATGTAGTCTGGCAGGGAGCGTGGGGAGGAGCAGAGGGGTGCCAGTCTGGCAGTTGCACCTGCCCTGCATGTGTGGGGACATGCACCAGCCCTCCTCTGGAAACCTGGCAGCCGGGTAGGAGGAACAACGTCTATTTTTTTTTTTTTAATTAACAGGTTGACTGACGTGAGGTATCGGTTTGTATTTGCTACTGTAGGAGGAGGACTACTTAACATAAAAAAGCTTTATCCCTGCGCGCTGTGCTAGTCAAAGCGCTCAGTTTGCTCCATGCCTTGGGAGCGTTGGTAACCCCAGGAGATGCCGAACTGCTGTAACAGCCGCACACGAGAACAAGGGTGGTTTTTCTCACCCTTTCCTCCCTCCTTGCTGCAGCACGAAATAGCGCCGAAAGCTTTTCTACCCACCTGGATTAGCCGTCTGCAAAGCTGCATCCTGAGCGCCCTTCACCTTGTCCCCAACGCCTCTGGCAGGGAGCAGGACCGGCCGAGCCACCCGCTGCCACAGCCGGGGGCTGTGCCCCAGCAGCCTCCCCAGCATCCCACCCTGGCTGGCACTGGGCCACTGCCTCCCCGCTGGCCTGGGAGCACACGGGGGAACCGGCAGGAACCCAGAAGGCGGCTTCTAGGAGTTATTAACATAAAACTACCCCTTCCTGTAAGAAGGGAGTAGCATGCATTTCCACCCCGGCTGCCAACAGTTTTTGCTTACGTCACGATGACTAGTTGGATTTATCGCCTGTGTTTACCAAAACGACACACCTTCCGAGCTGGGCGGGCAGAGATCACTCTGCCCCATTCTCCCCACCCCAAGGAGCTGCTCAGGAGACCAATGGGTGTTTGCATTATTTTCTCAGTCCTTGCTATGGTAGGACTAAAACAGGACAGTGAGCTCTGTTTCCCCAAAGATAATCTCAGTGACTGCTAATTATCACAGGCAGTGAGTCTGTTAGAGTTCTTAATTGTGCTCAGCTAAAAAATAACCTTGCCAATCAGTTGTGTTAAACAGACTTTTTGAAGAGGAGGAGCATTTCCCCTGCCTCGGTACACGTGGTTTGGTGGAAGGCAGCTAAAGCCAATGTCTGTGGCTATCAATGCAGATGGGGAGTCCATCTCACATCCAGACTGCAAACTTTTCTGGCAAAAAAATATTTCAGATTTATTTTAGGTTCAAGTCAGTAAACTAAGAAATTATGTCGAAAACCTCAGGTGATGTAGTATATCTCAGTCAATAAAATTTTCATTGAAATGTAGCAGTACCTATAAAGTGTTTGACCTCTTTGAATTCAGTCTCCACGAAGTCTGGATAGTGCTGGATGTTTTCCATAACATCAGTTGTTCTAACCAGAGAACGAACCAAAACCAATGCTGTTTTATCGCTTTGACATTTCTCCTGCGTTTTACACAAAATTCTCCCTGATGGGTCAGGAAATGGAAATGCAAAGTGCTCGTCTCATTTGGAGCAGTGGGGTATTTACCCTCTTAGACATGCAAGACTCTAAAGCTGATTTACAACTAGAGAAGACATTCCATTTGAAAGGAAAGAAGCAGCTGCCAAAAGGAAAACTTTCCGAACTATTTAGTAATACTATCAAATGCAATATTGCAGATAATCAAAGTGCGTGTAAAAGCAAGGGGAAGAACTGCAAGAGAATAAAGCTCGGGATGTTGACAAGGACATTTTTAAGGGCTGAGAGGATGAAAGATGTGAGGCAGATGCAGCTCCAGCTACCCTGTTCCTGGCCCCAAGGAAAAACTCTACAATTTATAGAGACATTTTATAGTTTTTGAGAACACAACATTATTGATACTGAGGAAAGAAGAAACTTGCAGCAATGACAAATGCGGTTTTTCCTCTTTCATGAAAGCTCTACGATGCACCCAGACATAACACAATGTGTTTATCTTAATTTGCTTGTAATTTGGTAAAGCAAATTAGATCCATTTCCAGATTAGGAACCCATACAGAAAATAAATGGTGGCCTGAGCTTCCAGCTGCAAACGAGACCTGCAAACAAGCAGAAATCAGTGGATGCGATTGTGATGGAAGAAGCAGAAGGAAAACCTGGTAAAGTTAGTGAGGATGTTTGTGTCCTGCTGAGGATTTCCCTGGAGGGCAGATAGGCATGAGGAGTAGGAAAGTGCTTTTATAGCATGAAGTTTAGAAGGCTCAGCATCCCCGCAGGGTCCCTTGTCACCTTGCAGAACAGCTGCTGAGTGGAAAACAGGCATTGGATATCTGGACACCCCAAACCGGGTGGGCAGGAAGGGTTGAGAGACGGCAGATGGAATGTTCTGCCACGATGCTCTGTCACGCTTGGAGCCCCCCAGCCCCACTGGAGCTCTGGCTGTGCAGAGCATTTTCACTTTAACAGGCACTCTCCAAAAGGATGGTTGCAAAAGTGACTGTCTTTACATCATGTCTGATTATGGCTTTGATGAGGAAAAAAAATAAATAAATTATTTTATCTCTTAATTTTTCAAATGTGGACAAAAACGTGGGATTTTTAGGCCTCTGGTGCTTATCCACCCAGGAATTGCCGATTGTTTCCTGTAGAAGACACACTAGCTAACAACTGTATTAATCACATCTGCTGTGAGCAAAAAAGCACTTCAGGATTTATTATGCCAGCATTTAGAAGTGCAAAGACGCAGAGGTCCTCATGCAACCACAAAGGCAGTTACTTGTTCCTGAATTTTACTTGTTTCTCTGGCACCATGAATGCTTAATGCTGGCGTGAGTTTTACTGCAGTGCCTGAAAGCTAATAAAAAGCTATATTCACCACTGCGTTAGGAAATCAAGCGTTCCCTTGTGCACTATGCATCTCCCTCTGGCCCAGAGCATCTTGAATCCCATCCTGAACAGCAGAGAGATGCAGAATGCTCTGAGACTAAGGTAGTCTTCTGTGTAGCCCTATGGCCTTAGCTCTCCTTAGGGATGTTCTATGCTCAGCCCAGTACATGCACATCCCCCCCTGCCCAGTTTACAGAACATCCCCATGAGGCTCATCCATCCACTCCCCTCACCAAGCCACTGCTTGATACCTATCAGTGACTCATTAGCAGAGTGTAACCATTATTTCATGACCATTAAGCTCACAGACAGGGAGTTTATTGTATAGCAGTAACAACTCGTTCAGAGACACAGAATTAGCAAAACTAGGCTTAGAGCACCATCTCACCCTCCTCCCACATCCTTTTGCCAGGAGGAGAGCAGGACCCCAGCTCCTCAGCAAGCCCTGGACAGTACAGATAACAACTCACACGCTGACTAGCTGCGCAGACATCCCCCAGGCTTCCTCTGACCCTCGCTGCAAGGGGAGAGCACAGATCTGAAGGTTTCTGAGTTACAGAGAAGCTGGCTAGCTCAGAGAGAGCAGAGAATGGTTGGCAGCTGTGGTGGTGCCGCAGATTCTTGACTTTTCCGTTTTCTGTGTGAGAGTAATATGTAGTTGTAACACTCGCTGCACACTGGTGCCAACACTGAAGACAGAAAATTAAACACAAAACCTCCATCCCGGTTCTGCATCAGTGTCACACCCCTTCTGCCACCTCAGACTCTGCTCTTGCAGCTGACTCCGCAGCAAGAACTAGGAGCCAGTCATCCTCCCCTCCCTAAATGTACACAGAAACTTTTGCAGAACTGGAACTGAAAGGCCACAGTGTAAAAATCCATTGCACTCTGATTTCTGACTGACTTTACACTGTCCTTCCCAGTACCTTAATTCTGATTATTGTTGGGCTATTGCAGCAGTGAGAAACTTGGACTCAGGTTCATTTCACCTGTTCTTTTTCTGCTTTCAAGAACCACGAAATGAAAGAGTTTATTCCTCCAGAAGCCCCAGGTTCCCACACATATCTTTACATCTCCTGGTTAATTTTCATAAGATTGCACAACAATTTTTTTTAGTCATATACAAAAAAGAATTCATAGGAGTAGTCAACCGAAAAAAAGTATTACTCTGCAAAGCTGTTTTCATGTGCAGTATCTTCAAAATCAAATGGCTTACCATCAGGCCCTGTTTTGCATGCCATGCAAACTTTTTCCATGAGGGCTGTGATGAGGAGCAGAAGATAATCTTATCTTAAAATTCTTTGCCTTCCTCCATGTAATTAAACATGCAGTAGAGCTCTGTCTTGGTTCCTAGACAAGATAAACAAGCAATCCACACAGTCCTGGATGGGCTCATGAAATTCTAAGTGAGTCAGGAAACATCCCTCCACGAGACTGTATTCTCCAGGAGTGCAATTTAACACAGCAAGAGCGACGAATTGCTTTGAAATGTCTCACCTGCAGACTCCTGGCCCAAGAGCCTGTCCCTCCTCTCCAAGGTCTCCAGGGAGCAGCACTCCCAGGGCTTCAGTTCTCCCCAGGAGGTGAATCACATCCTCCTCACATCAGGAAATCTTCTACCCTAAGGAAACTCAAATGCAAATCCCAAGAAACTAAAAGCTCCTTAACTATTTCTCACCATGGCCAAGTCAAATCAAGGGAACAGTCACAGCATCTTACAGCAGAACCAGACTCAGAGGGTTTGTAAAGAGCTCTGAAAAAAAGCACCAGCATGAGGCTTTAATCACTTCAGGACACTCAGATTCACTTTCTGATCATCTTGAGTATTATCCAGAGAACAAGGCATCTGCTGAAAGAGAACAGTGACAAGGAAGGAGTCCCTCTCCTCTTCCTGTGTTAAACTTCAGCTTTGCTTTACAAAAAAATGAAATCAGGATTCCTGTATCCAGTTACTGAAAGGTCCTGCATTTTCTACCAATATTGTCCCTACTCCTTCAAATTTGATTATATCGCTATCATTTGAAAAATCTCACCTAGCAACCATAAATAAGACATTGAGCCACACTATTAAATAAAAAATAATGAAACCCACAAACTCCACCAAGTCTGGTAAATCTTGCCTAATTTATACCATATGAGCCCTTTGGCATCAATCTTTTAATAGGTAAAGATAATTGGTATTTTCTACAACAGAGACAGTCATTTGCCCCAGGTGAAAAAGGTCTGAGCTGTTCTATGTGTCTGCCACTAACACAAGAATGAGCAAAACTTGGCCCTGACTGTGTTGAATCTGAGCAGAAGTGCCCAACACTGCAAGGATAAGGATCACAAAATGATCCTTATCTAGGAAGATTCATCTTCTCTGCCATTAAGCACATTTATTCCTAAGGGAGTTAAACCCCAAGCCTGGGTGTTTTGCTGCTTCACTTGTGTTCACCTCTGGAACAGCACAAGAACCCATGCCTACCTCTCCCAATGGCAATGGAAATGCCTACAAACAAGGGACCCATAAGCCCCTTTGTTCCCTTCCATCAGCTCCAGGTTGTTAGCTAAGATATAAGAGATTATTTCTTGGACACAGGAATGCAGTTATGAATTGTCTTAACAGGAGCCAAATTCAGTGAAGCTTGTGAGCTGGACCTAGAGTCACTAACCTCTGCAAACGAATATTAAAAAGGGACTTGGGATGGGTCTGACGTGCCCTTGGTATGAAGTGCAGGGTTTATAACAGCTGATGTCAGAAGGACAAAGCTCATAGAAGAGAAACACAAGATAGTCATTGCTCTAGCAAAGCCCCAGCATGACCTTTCCCATGGTTTAGGATGGTCCTACAGAGGCAATGAGATGGCATGTCACCTGCAGTACAGGGTGACTTCACACACGTTGCAGCCACCTACCAATGGGCTGAAACGTGGGGTGGCTGCCTCGGTCCAGCTTCATCATGAAGGAGAAGCCAGATGCAAGCAGCAAAGATCCCAGGACCCACGGTAAATCCTCCAAGGTGTTCAGGGTGTTGTGATGAAACTGCAGCTTTTATAACCAAGAAAATTAATGCACTGACGAGCTTTGTGCCAGGCCTCTGATTTGCTGAAAGATGCAAAATTGGACGGTAGGACAAAAATGTGCAAAACCCTGAATGGAAAATAAAACCATCAGAATCCTAACAATTTATATTTTGACTCAGAGTCTGGAGAACCATTTAATTTAAACCTTTTCCACACCTGTTTCCACAGCTCAGTCTGAGAAACACATTGACAAGGACAGACTTGTTCACTTGTCACTTGATGATTTTCTTTCCTGAGAAAAATGGCATTGTCTTCAAAAACAGATGCATTTAGTATTTTTTCAGCCCATTAGTCAATACTCAAAAGAAGCCCATTAGTCAAAAGAAATGTAATTTTAAAAGATGGAACAATTATTTGTGGAAACATCTTTTCCCCACACTTGTTTTAATATAAGGATGACTTTTTTTCAGCTCCTGCGGAGAAGTCATGTACCATTGATCAGGCCAATAACCCTGCTGACATCGTTACAAGCCCCTGCGCTGTGGGGTCAAATTTCCCCTTTTAGTGACTGGCTGAATATGTATGCAATCAATACTGGAGCAAATGTACCCTGGGTGACATGGGGGAGGCATTACCCTGGGGACAGTTTGTCCCAGCAATGCACACCACAGTAGTCCATAACAGGGCCAGATGTCTCCTCAGATTTATCAACTGTGTCTTGACAATCCCTCTAAAGAGACCATAAAACTCTTCCATCACTTCTGGGTGAGACACAGCCTACCTGTAGGATGAGATTTACTTTCAGCAGCTTTTATGTGACCAAAGGGACCCTCAGGGAAATGAGTCTCCTAAAAGATTGACAGCCCCCAAGGGCAGCATGTGAAGGGCAGGAGAGTGACAAACCCTTGTCACACAGGGCTTTGCAGTGTTTCAGGGGCTTTGGTGAAACAGGGTGGTCTTGGTGCCCTGCTCAAACAACAGGCTACATCTGCCTGCACTCTTAGGGACTGGCTCATGTATGCTGTTGTAGGGCTTAGGCTTGGGCTGGTGACTCCTCTGCTCCTTGTTTGTACAATTCTTTGCACAAGGGAGTCCCAGGTGATTACTGGAGCTCCTGCATAGTGCGGTAAAGAAATAGTGAGGAAAAGGGAAATGAGAGACTCATCTTGAGGAGATATATTTGATTGATATATAATGATTACAGAGGGGGAAGGAGCTGCAGAAAAATAAATTACACCTTACATAAATAGGACTTTACTTCTTTGGCAGTAATGCAAAGCTGTCCTGCATTTTCTGAACCATGTATGTCATGGAAATGCACACAGAAGGACACAATGAGCTGTCTGACTGAAAGAGGAATTTGTTCAAGAATAGAGTTTATCATAGGTACGTGACACTTTTCCAGTGTGCTACCCACATTTGGTGGGCAACTCTCATTGGCTTAGACATCTCTCTTAAAATATCTCTCACAGGTACAAATACTAGGCTTGGAGAACTGGAGGTTCTTAAAAAAGAGATACATTGGAGAAGGAAGTGGCTTAAGTGAGGATGGTGTCACCAAGTTCACACAGAGGTCGGTGAGAAGGTTGTCTAGGAAAACTGGATGACCTCAAGAGCTTGTGTTGTAGAAATGGGACAAAGAGCCCACAGTGAAAGGTCATCACTTTGGGATTAAGAATGAGGATTTCTGGCTGCATTTGTTTAGCTTAGAGTGACTCCAGGCTGCCAAGTAGATGCTGCCATAGAAAAAGCAAAGTCATTCCAGTAGAGAGAAAACAAGTTTATTATTCTCATATAAGACATTTGGAACAGCCTGCACTGCTCTGGTTATTCAAGAAAGTTACTCAACAAGGGAGTAAAGGAAGAAATGAGAGGAATATGTCTTTTTCTTGGCTAATAAATTACAAATGGAAAGGGATTGTGGTAGATACCGCTCTCAGAAACTCAATGCCAGAGAAGGGCAGGTACGGAGGCTAAATCACAGCGCGATACCCGAACAAAGGGTATAAGCTGCTCATGGTGGGTGCCAAGGGCTACACCTTTCCTGGTGCTGTTCCTTGTACCTTCCAGCAAAGGGGCAGGAGCAGTCTCCATCCTCACGTTAGCTAATGAAGCACACGTGGTAACACAAACAGCCAGGCCACAGGGCTCACCAGGCTCCCGCAGCGCTGCAGGGAGGTTTAACTTTGTGCAGTAACTGCACAGTCATTAGTGTTTGCAAAACAAGTTTCCAGGGAAGCAAAATTACACACTGAGGAAATAATAAGCAGCAATGTAATCTGATGTGAGAGGGAGATCATTTCATTACCTGAACCAGGCCTCATTATTCACCATTTCCCTGGCAAGAGCTGATAAATGCAGGCTAATGAATCTTAGCACTCTGGACGAGCAGGAGGAGTGCCGGCTCGGTGCTGCCGCATGCTAAGCAGGACCAGAGAATCCAACTTTCAGCTAAAAGTCCAAAAAGTAAAATACGAACTCGCCCATTGCAGCTCTGCAGTGAGATGAGAGAGGAGTTTTACCCACTGCTGGGTTGGTCTTACACAGTGACTCTGGCAGCGAGAACACCGTGGCTCCTACCTGCCCCAGAGAAGTGAAATGGATTCTAAACATCACAAGAATAATAGAGGATGCCATGCAGTCTGCATACACTAGGGAGAGGTGCAAGGGCCAGAGTTGACTCTTTAGAGAAAGCCTTTCAGGACCAACAGTGTCAGCTGGGGACTTCCCAGACTGTCCTGGCAGTTAAATATCTTCCTGGGCCTGGTCATGACACAAGGAAGACATCAACAGAGAAACAGGCGACAGCATCAGCGCAGAAAAACACAGTAGCAGGACCTTTGCCCACTTCTGTGGCACTTCTGTTTCATCACCACAGTTTCCCATTGGCTACTGTGGTCATTCCTCCCTTAAAAAAAACAGGGAAACAGCAAATACACCATTCACTGAACACAATTGTTAAAAAAAAAAAAAAACCACAAAAATATCCCAAGCAATGCTAAAGAAACCATTAGAAAAGGAGAGAAAAATCACTTTAACATGAATGAGTTCTCAGGGTTGCAAAGAGTACCTGGATTTTTTTATGTACTTTCTGCATATTTCACAAGCAATGTGGGCCCCAAATTTCATACGAAGAACCAGAACATTTGTCAAGGCTCCTCTGGAAGGAACTTAGACACTAACAGCCAACATAAGATGAAAACCTATTCCGGGAGGAACACATATGTCCTGACATTACAGGGAAATGCTGCCCTCATCTGTCTTCCAGTGGCAGGTTTTATTTTCCTGCCTACCATGCCTAAACCATTCATCATTTCCAGAATTAAAAGGTGACTCTGTTGCTGCAACTAACTCCAACGTCTGTGCTAAGACCTCTATTTGCACTGGAGCCATTAAGTAGTGCTGTGGTGGGTAACTGGTGTTACCGGTGTTGCTGCAATGAGGTCTAAACATAGAAATATCTCGATTCTATACATTGAAGGTAGTCTTGGTCCAAAAGAAGAAAATGGCTGATACATTCTTTATAAAACTAAAACCAATCAAAGACAAAATAATCCCGAGTGCCAGGATAGCAGGAGTACTGAGAGGCAGCACTGAATTTCAGCAAGAGCAAAGCAACTCCAGCTCCTGCAGTGATTTGCACACTAGTGCACCAAGCAGCAATTTGGGGATCTGGGTGCCTGCAGCCTAACCTGGTACAGAAAGCCACAGAGAGCAAGGCTGATCACCTCTTTCGTCCACATTGGTAAAAATCCAGCTCACTCACACATACACACCAAGTGGAGGCACATTTGAAACACCATCAGTGGCCCTTATGAAGGTGAAATGAAGAAGGAATTGAACACACATTCATATTTCATAAAAGTCTATCCTTTGAAGTTGGAAAATTACATCTAGTAGGTGAAGTATAGGACTTGCCAGTTCTGTGTGAGTTTGGGGTGCAGAAGGAGCGTTTATTAAACCTCCGTGAGACAATGCCACTGGCCAGCCAAGGTCCTCAGAGAATACGCTGGCTGATGAAAGTGCAGATCACAGGACCTGCTGTTAGCATTTGCAGAGCTCCGGAGGAGCACAGCTCTCAGAGCAGATGGAGATGCTTCTCTATCAAGGCCTGTGTCTTTTAGTCCTTTTAATTAAGTTAGCCCTGCTGAAGTTCCGGGAGAGGAGCTGGAAAGTCCAATTCTGCTGGTTCAGAGTTTACTGACATTTCTCCTTACTTGTGCCTTTCTCCCTAGACTCTCATTCCTTTTGATTTTATTTTGTAAATCCTGGATTTAATCAAAGTCTGCATCTCCAAAATTGAATGTACAGTCACGTGGCTTCTTAATACCTGGATCATCATCCCAGCACAGCAGACACGTCTCGCTTGACGGCACCAAACTGACTCTCTGGAGACTTGGGGCAGGGGTGTACGATCAGCCCCAGGGTTTGGATTCCACCTGCATGATTTCAGGTCGCCCACAGCAGCACGGTCAGCTCTTACCCCGCCAAAGCCTGGAGCTGGCCATGGGTGCTGCGCAGCTACAAGCTTTGTGCAGCCTGGCAGCCAGGTGATGGGAACAAGGCTGAGTGCTGTCTGCCCCAGGAGCTCCACACGGTAACATCCAGGCTCTTGTGTCCCCATCCAAGGGAAGCAGGCTGACCAAAGCATGCCAGAAATGTTTCGACCTATGCAGAAACACTCTTGGCATGTTTTTAACGGGTTTGTTGAAAAAAACCCTCAAATTATTTTTATATCTAATTGCTATCTAATTTCCTAGGTGAAAAACTTCAAAACAATCCTCCCAAACTGATTTTCATGGAAACATCAATCCCACATGACCATTTCCAAGATCCCAGAGGACACAATGCACTCAGGACCGCCCAGCCCCAGACCCTCCAGGCAGACCCAGGACTCACCCAGTGACTCACCCTCCCACTAGCTTCTCTCAGGTCACCAACTCCAGAGTCTGGCCAATACCTTGGCAATCAACGTTTCTCATTACAGCCTTTCTGCCTGGCACCTTAATTTGATCTGTCATTTCACAGCCCAGTAGCTCTATCTGAACAGGTGGAATATGGCAGATTCCTCTCATTATTTTAGTCTCTGTCAAACAACCAATATTAATTCACAGTGCTCTACATAGTTACAGATTTTCCCCTAAGCATTTCCCTTTCTCTGATCAACAACTGTATCAAATACACCACTTTATTACTCCTTCCCACACTGCTGCCTTCCCCATCTACCCTGTACATATGACAAGTTGTTTGGTCTTTTTGATTCCTAGCTGGTGTTTGCTTATTTGTTTCCTCCCTTGCTTTCAGAGTACCAGAGCAATATTCAGCAAAGCAAAAGTAAGGACTAAAATTCCTGGTGGTCATTCGCTTGAGTTTAATAGTTCTAGTCACGTAACACCTGGGGAAATTCTACCTGTCTTTATGCTAGTAGTATTTTATTAACATATATGTGTGCTTACAAGCTATCTTGCAGGTTTTTCTTTGTGGCTGCAGGAGGGGATCTACCTTTTCTGAGCACTGAGGTGAGTAGATCTGCTGTACCATGTACCAGTTAATGTAACTGCACCCAGCTTCTAGCTGATGACCTAGCCAGCCAGAGACTGCTTTAGTGCAGGAGCAGAAGAACTCACCACCTCCCAGGGACCATCCCCACCACCTGGAAGCTCTTAGCAGGGTCAGAGCCTCCTCTGTGCTGAACCCTCATTTTCAAAGAGGATCACTTCATTTCTTATCACCATGAAATGGTGTTTGTTTCACAGCAGTGGAAGTTCTCAGAGACTTCAAGAACCATGTGGGAGGTCACATAATTTCATTGAGTTACAAAATGACCCCCAGGGGTTGCATACATGTCCTGTCCCTTGCTGGAGAGCCTCCCATGCCTGTAGGCCCTGGTGTCAGTGGCTCTGGGCCAAGGCTTGGCTCAGCAGCTGAGCACATTCCACTCTGCAAGGGCAGTAACAGGAAGGTTGGAGACCTGCATGCCTTTTCTTTTTCTCCTTTTTTTTTTTTCTTCCTTGCATCTACTTTAGGTGGTGGTGGTGAATATTAGTTCTCTGCTTTCTTGCAAAATCCATGATTCATCTTTTAAAGTGAATTATTTTTCTTTACCTTAATTTTAAAAACACCCGTGGAGAGCAGTTATCCTACCTGGGTAGAAAAGCTGGTGTCACTGGTGCTTGTTTCAAATTGTGGAGCTCAGGCTGCCCGTAGAAAAGCTGGTCATGCTTTCCCTGCCTTTTGGTTACAGTAAGAAAGTCTGCACCAGAAGCAGTTCTGATTTCCTGATTACTTGAAGAGAAATAATGAAAGTCTGAAACTCAGGAGATTGTACACTACAGGGAGATGTCCAGATGAAACTGCGTTCAGGCTCTGTTGAACATGAATCTGTTTGCATCTGGCAGAGCATGCACAAGAGAGAAAATTCAATAGTTTTCTCTTGGCAACAATCTGCATTTTCTTGTAAGTGAGTTAAAGATTTCAAACATGAATCACATAGTTCAAGGTTTGCTCTCCAGGACAGCTGTATGAGATCAAACCAAAGGTCCGGGCCAGACCAGCGTCTTGTCTCTGAAACCAGTCTGGTGTAGACACCCAGGGAAGAGTATAACAACACTGGAAGCATTACAAACCTGCTTTCCTAGTTCTCTTAAAGTTTCCTGAACCAGAAATAGTATCTTCTTGAAGCTTGGGGGTTTTTTTTGTTAGTTTTTCTGAATGATTTTGAAGGCATGCAACCATTTAGTACCAACATGTTCTGGCAAGGAGCTCCACAGCCAGCCTGAGCATTGGACAAAACGTTTGTCTTTCACATTAAAGCTTCCACATAGTAAGTTCCCACCTTTTCTCTGGTTCTAAAATTATTAGAAATATTGCATATCTATTTCTTTGTCACCTCTCTCACAATTTCTGTAGATGGCTATGGGCTCTGCTCTTAAGCCCTGATTTTTGCAAAACAAAATCCTTGTTCCTTTTATTTGCTTGCTGACCAGAGCCTGTTCCAACACTCAAGCTGCTTTTTGGCCCATTCTCCGTATCTCTCCAATTCTGCTCTGTCTTTTGGGCTGGGGGACTGCACATCCATCCTGGTTTCAGCTGGGATAGATGTAATTTTCTTCCTGGTTGCTGATGCAGTGCTGTGTTTTGGATTTAAGATGAGAATGATGATAACACACTGATGTATTGCTTGTTGCTGGGCAAACAAGTCAAGGACTTTTCAGCTTCTCATATTGCCCTGACAGGAAGGAGGCTGGGGGTGCACAGGAAGCTGGAAGGGACACAGCCAGGACAGCTGATTCAAACTGGTCAAAGGGAATATTCTGTACCATATGACATCATACTTAGTATATAACTACCATGGTTTAGTCCCAGCTGGCACCTAAGCACCATGTGGCCACTTGCTCACCCCTCCTACCACCCAGTGGAATGGGCAGAAGAATCAGAGGAAAAAGGTAAAATTCATGGGTTGGGATAAGGACAGTTTACTAGGACAGCAAAAGAAGAGGAAAATAGCAACAACAGTACTTATAAAAGAATATAAAAAGCAAATGACACACAAAGCCATTTGTTCATTGCCCGGAGCCCAATGCCTGTCCCATCCCCCAAGCAGCAACTCCTCTTCCCCCCTGCCAGCTCCCCTGTTATATCCAGAGCATGACATCATGGTATCAAATATTTGTCTAGTTTGGGTCAGCTGCCCCAGCTGTGTCCACTCCCAGCTTCTTTTGAAAACTGACTCTGTCCTAACCAAAACCCAGGATATTATCCACCCCCTATTCTGTATGATCTGCATTGTGCCCAGATCCTACACATTCCAATTAATCACCACTATTCTTCCTGTCTTTAATATATATATATATATATACACACACACAGAGACATACAGATATCATTCCCTTAGTCTATGGGCCATCCCTCTAAAATGTCCACGAGTTCATTTAGTCCATGACTTTGGGCTCCATCTGTCATAACAGTCTCTCAGGGAAGGAGAGATGGTGTGTGCTGTTGGATTGTTGCACGGTGCATCCAGAGCTTGCGGCTGGTGTATCTGGTGTGGCTCATGCCCAGTCACTGTAAGTTGAAGATGTGAAAGAAAGTTGCTGAGCACCAGTTGCTGAAGTCAATTATAGTTCCATCATCACTGCACTTTGCTCAGCTTCATCAAAATTGGTTCTTCATTAATTTGCATGATTCTTAACATAATACCATTCATACAGCATATGGCAATTGTAGTAGTGATGACATATAATGGCAGGGTTATTTAGCAATTAACATCATACAATTTAATTTATTGGTTACTCTCACACAAAATCATATCCCCCTGAGGTACACATCAGACTTCCCCATACTTCCATATCACCCAAGTGCACCCTGGTCCCTGAGCAAAAGCAATCCCACGGGTGGGTTTGCCTTCGCCTGAAGCAGGGAGAACCCAGACTGTCTTCCTCAATATATTCTTCATGTGCACTACAGAGACTTTATCCCCTTCCAAGTTCAAGGGGCCTGCACAGGAGATCCAGTTTTTAGGAATGAAATGGCAAGATGGACATCATCTGATCCCAATGGATGCGATCAACAAAATAGCAGCTATGTGTCCATCAACTAACAAAAAGGAAACACAAGCTTCCTTAGGCATTATGGGCTTTTGGAGGATGTATATTCCAAATTACAGCCTGATTGTAAGTCCTCTCTATCAGGTGATACAGAGGAAGAACAGTTTCAAATGGGGCCCTGAGCAAGGACAAGCCTTTGAACAAATTAAACAGGAAATAGTTGATGCAGTAGATGCTGGACCAGTCCAGGCAGGGCCAGATGTTTAAAATGTGCTCTACACTACAGCCAGGGAGAAAGGCCCTACCTGGAGTCTCTGGCAGAAAGCACAGGGGAGATGGGAGGTTGATCCCTGAGGCTTTGGAGTCAGGGATACAGA
>VWZZ01000612.1:0-46352 GCA_013399095.1 Psophia crepitans
CCAGTCATAAACTTCAGATACAACACGCCAGAATCCAGAAACAGGGCCACTGCTCCTGCTCAGAAAGACTGTGATAATAGATGGAGACTAAGATCAAGGACTAAATGAACTCGACGGACCTTTTTTGAGGATGGCTGGTAGCAGAGGATGGTTGCCAGCCTGCTCCCTGCCAGAGCCACGAGTACCCATGTGGCCTGGGCATCTGCCTGAATGCATCCCTGATGTGCGACGGCCAGCAGGACAGCTCAGACGAGGGGGGAAACTGCTCTGTGGCTTGCCAGCGTTCCTGCGCTTATCTCTGCTACCCCTCGCCCCAGGGCCCTCGGTGCTGGTGTGACCTGGGCATGACATAGGTGGTGTGGAATAAGGGGTGGATAATGTCCTGGCTCTGGCCAGGCCGGGGTTAATGCTCAGGCCCGGGCCAGGTGAGCCGGGCCTGGCCGGCCGCTATTCCACACCCTGTGACATCACGCCCCTATAAAGGGACTGCCGGAGGGGAAGCCCAGGGCGGGGGTCTGGGGCTGCTCCAGGACAGGCTCACTGCGGGCTGCACGTCTGGGCCATCGGGTCGGTGGGTAAAGTACTCTGTTTACATCCCGGGATAACTACTGCAGTGCTATTGTCGTTTCCCCTCTCCCTTTGTCGGCCCATAAACGGTCCTTATCTCAGCTCGAAGCCATTTGCCCTTTTGTTGCCTCATTCTCCCCTTGTTTTGCTGACGGGGCTGTGAGCGAGCGGCTGCGTGGGGCTCGGCTGGGGCTGAACCATGACAGTAGTTGTCATGATAACTTTACATTTCCAGGGCTGCTTGTAGCATTTTAAGTGCAGTAGTGGTTTACTCCATTGCAGTGCTGCAGATCAGTGTAGTGAAAATGCTAGGAGATAGGGAAGGGAGTGCTTTCTCCAAAAAAGCAATTGCTTGCTAACAGTTAGTTTCTTTAGTTAGCCATGATGATGTAAGTAGGAATTTATGGGTTTAAGGAACAACGTAAATTAATTTGTGGAAGGTTCTTTCAGGGAGTTTAGAATTCATAATCCAAATCCTATTGGTTTCAGGTAACCTGACATAAAAATATTATGATGATGAATCTTACTGACCCCTTTTGTCTAACTAATTTGGAACCCACCTTTAAGAATCTAGTTTATTGGTTTCTCAATGTCCATTTACTTTGATGTTGGGGAGGATTTTTTTTCCAGTGCCTGAACCTATTCCCTTTGAAAACATAGCTTGCATAGACTTCAGTGATGCAAGGCCAAGGCCTTCTGCAATCCCAAGTACAATTATAGGCTGGGCAGAGAATGGATTGAGAGCAGCCCAGAGGAGAAGGACTTGGGGCTGATGGTTGATGAAAAGCTCACTATGAGCCAACAGTGTGTGCTGGTAGCCCAGAAAGCCAACTGTGTCGTGGGCTGCATCAAAAACAGTGTGGTCACCAGGTCGAGGGAGGTGATTCTCCCCCTCTACTCCGCTCTTGTGAGACCCCACCTGGAGTACTGTGTCCAGCTCTGGGGTCCTCAACACAGGAAAGACATGGAGCTGCTGGAGCAAGACCAGAGGAGGGCCACANACCAAATTGTGGCATTCCAGTACCTAAAGGAAACCTACAGGCAAGACAGAGAGGGACTGTTTACAAGGGCATATAGTGATAGGACAAGAGGGACTGGGTTTAAACTAAAAGAGGGGAGATTTAGATTAGATATAAGGAAGAATTTCTTTATTGTGTGGGTGCTGAGGCCCTGGCACAAGGGTACCCAGAGAAGCTGTGGATGCCCCATCCCTGGCAGTGTTCAAGGCCAGGTTGGATGAGGCTGTGGGCAACCTGGTCTAGTGGAAGGTGTCCCCTGCCCATGGTGGGGGATTGGAACTAGATGATCCTTGTGGTCCCTTCCAACACAAACCAGTCTATGATTCCATGCTTTATATTTGTTACCTGTATTAAGTGACATTTTAAGTGCTTCTCATGAGGCAACCTATTTATGAATTGTATAACTGTGCTTTCTATTCTAAACAAACATTGAAGCACCTGCATTGCACCTGGCCTCTTTGTTACCCATAATACATCAGCCAGAGCTTGGAAAATAACTCACCCCATCTAGTGTGTGTGGAGGTTCAGCTTCATTAGAGAAAGTTGGTTTTAGTGGAAGGTGAGCACAGGTATTCTCAGAATGAATGCATTTTTTTTTGACGTAGTATTTGTATTCCAAATTCAGGTAGTGGTTTTTATTGTGGCTAGTATCAAGGAACATAATGGAGCTTTTGTCTCTGAGTTGACTGCTGCTTAAAAATGAGTTCATCTTTACTGGTGATTAACAAATATGCCAGAGATCATTACTTTTTTTTAATGCTTCATTGTATGGAAACTAGCTGCAAATGTCTTATGTGCTATATCTTGTGTACCTCTTAAATAATGAGGAGTGAAATTGTTTTGCAAGCTCTTAACTGATTTTTGATTTCTCCTGGAATACCTCCTTTTTTTTTTTTCAGTTGGTGTACATCATGACAGTAGTAATTTCTGTAGATTTTGAGGTTTCTATGGACTCTGCGGTTTGAACAAATGTGGTCGTGTTGCACGCTTTTACCCCTCCTTCTGTAAGGGTTGCTATCAACGGGAAGGGCATAAATGCTGCCATATTAGTTGGGTGACATCCCACAAGCCACAAAGAAAAGAATAGAAAAAGGTGCTGAAATATGCTTACATAACATGTCTGCACAATTTGAAATAACAAAGACTAACTGCCTGTGCCTGCTGAATTATCCATGAACAAAAAAATATAGTAGTGGGCTAAATTATTCTACACAAATGTTTGAAAAGCTTTACTTGACAGTAGTATGCTAGAGAAAGGAAGCAATGATATTTTTTTGTAATGGCTATGTCAGTATGGATGTTGGAATTGCGCTGTGTTGACTTTCAATCATAGATGTCTAAGGGAGTGTGAGGGTTCATAAATACAGAGAGTTACATTTTCCTGTCAGTCAGAAGCCCACTATGTCTGGGTAATTGAGGCCAGAGTTGGTGCTGCCACTCTTATGGATGTCTTGAGTTTGTGTATGGATTTTACTTTAGAACTGCCAGTGACATGCTGTGAGGTAACTGCAAAAGCCATACACAATATTAGTTTGTTTATATTAACCTTCAGCTGTAAAAGATTTAATGAATCCTTATCTTGTGTGGCCTTTAACAAGTTATTTTACTGAAGCTTGTTCTCTTAAAGAAAGAGTTTGTTTTCTTAAATCTGAACATTCCTATGAGTAAACTGAATTGTTTGGTCTAGTGCTCTAGGCTGTCTTAAAATAATGTGTAGTGGGATTTAGCTGAAGACAGAAATTGTGACAATAGTAAGTATTTTCTATTTGAAGAATGACAAAATCTTTAGAATGAAACAGATTCTCTTAGACTTTTAGGGCTTAGCCCTTGGTTCCTGCCACATAGAAGTGGAACAGTTTCGGGATTACAGTGGTACATTGTTCACTTTTTTAGGCTTTTTGTAAAATGCCACTTAGAAATAGATTGTTTTGAAAAATGATGCAGACATGGGGAAATAGAGGTCTTTAGATGTGAAACATGTAAGTGCTACATTTACAGTATCCTACAGTGACAGAAATAAGGGCATAACTTTAAAGTCATTGATTCCTTAAGCACCAGGATCTTTCTCTTTGCATCAGGCTTATTTGTCATGAGATAAATGAATCCACTGTTGGACAAACTGATTTATTAATAGATTCTGGAAGTCTTATGGAGAAGATGTGGCTGACTCATGTTCTCTAATATTGCCTTAGATTTGTCCTAGTCCTTTAACATAAGAGGGCTTTTAACATATCTGCTTTTCATGTCCTAATGTTGTGGACATATATGAAAAATGTGAAATCATGGAGCCAGATTGCATGATCAGTCCAGTGAGAGAGGTATTTATACTTAATCAATTGGACTTTCATAGGAAAAAGTGAATATGGCAGCTGTGAGTAGCTAATTATCTCAAGCCTCCAGCAGATGGAAATATTGCTACAACTTTCTTGATTTCAATATCTTGAAGTTTCTCTGTTTCAGAGAAGCTCACGATTCTGTCCTTTTCTCATACATTAACTTGTTGACAGCCATAAATCATCTAAGTATTTTAAATACAGAATGCAAATCTAATGTCTATCATTCATTATCACGTTTATTGAATTTGCACAATTATATCAAGTAACATGAATGCAGGCATTTCTAATTATGTTTATAATATACTAATCTATCTGTAACTCTGCTGGTCATCTGGTAAGGATGAACTGACGCAGAAAGGTGAAACAAACTTCATTTGCTTTCTAGTTCTAATTTTGATTTATGCTTTAGTTGTGTAACAAATTATCTGGAGGGAAGAAAATTGCAGTAGAAATTCGGGGTCATCAAATACTTCAGTTTGTATAATATACCATAGGCCAAAACTAGGAAAGTTGCTGTTAAATGAGGAAGAAATTGAGGTTTCTTAGAATTATTTATGACTCTGTAATGATTCATCCTGCTGGGGCGGAAAGAGGCAAGCGAGCGGCTGCATGGTGCATAGTTGCGAGCCAGGGCTAAACCACAACATTACTAAAGAAAACTAAATGAAGGATGCACTATGTGTATGTCTAAATATATATATATGCACACATATATGTAATAGAAGCAGAAGAAAAATACAAAACTTATACCGATGTGGTTTAGCCCCAGCCGGAGCTAAGTACCACATGACTGCTTGCTCACATGTCCCCCCCAACTGGTGGGGTGGGGAGAAGAATTGGAAGGAAAAGCTAAAACTCCTGGCTGGGAATAAGGACAACTTATTGGGACAGCAAAGTAAGAGGAAAGTAACAACAACAGTACTTATAAAAGAATACACAAAGTGATCCCCAGCCTGTCCCTGAGCAGTGACAACTCCTCCCTGGCCAGCTTCCCCCAAGTGACATACCGACCATGGCATCATATGGTATGAAATACCCCTTTGGCTAGTTTGGGTCAGCTGTCCTGGCTGTGTCCCCTCCCAGTTTCTTGTGAAAATTAACTCCATCCCAGTTGAAAACCAGCACAGATGGATATATATGAAAATGTATAGAAGAAAAAATATGTAAAGAAATATGCACACTATATGTCTAGTGTATAAGTCTTGTATATATACATGATAATAAGAAAAACACAAAGTAGAATACTATAGAACAGTCTCAGAAAATAGGAGTGGATGTTATCTTGTTGGCTTGCCCTCAGGCAAATCAGCTTGTACATATTCATGACAAAGCGTTGCCTAAACTGTTTTTGAAAATATCCAGCGATAGTCCGCTGGTTCACCCACTGTGTGCTCCAGAGATGTCTTCACTATTTGGTGATTATTTTAATGATCTTGGTTCATAACCTGAGTCTTTCCTGTTTTAACTTCAGCCAATCTTGCACCATCTTAACTAGAGCTGATGCAGGGAAGAACTTGTTCCCATCTTGACTAACTGCTTTGACGTATTTGAAGTCCACTGTTAGGTCAATACAATGATGTGTTTCCATGGCAAAATGGTAACTAAATGGGTCAACCATTTGTGGTTTTTACACCCTTGCCCACTGCTACATATATGGGAAGCCAAAGCATGGGGATAAGAAATTTCAAATCTACTGAAGGAAAACAAATCTTATAGGAGCCCAGTTGTTTTGCAGGGATTCTGGATGCGAAGACCTGGGGAGCTCAGGAGGGGGAAAAATCTTTTATCAGCTGTATCTTAAATGCACAGTTTAAAATTCTGAATTCTCCTGGTCTATTTAATCCTTCCTGCTTAACGTTATGTTTCTCCAAGTTGGGAATGAAGGTGCCTTTATTCTACTTATCATCAGCCTTGCTAAGTGTTACAATAAATACATTTTCAGTAAGCACTCTGTAGACCGTTGGGGACGGTGGAGTGAAGGCCTAGGGGAGTTACGGAAAAGATTAACTTGTTGACGAAATATTCTGTGAACAAAGTAAAAGATAAATCTGAATAAATAATTTGCTGCAGTGACTTGGTTTCCAGCTGCACTAGCAACGACATAGTTTATTCCAATATCACTTATGAATTTATTTAGAAATACCTACAGTATTTAAAAAGCTTATGAGAAGGTCAATCAGCGTAAGACTGCTTTGAAAAACCCATCATGAATTTTTCACAGAGAACATCGGATTGTAAAAGAGAGAGGAAAAACCATGCTTTTCAAATGCTAAGTTGTTGTGAAAACTGTTCTCATGTTAATGAGTTAATTTTATGGAATTTCAGGTGGTTAGAAAATAAAAGTATGATAATACTACAAAGTACAAAAATACTTTCTATTACAGTTTTCAAGCCCAAAGAAAAGAGTAGTGAAATATAGCCAAATGTCTGTACATTCAAAAGTTATTTTTTAAATGACACAATAAATTGAACAGATGCCTTGAATTCAAACATCAAAGCCTTCTATGCACTTGTACATTAGTCTCTGCTTTGGTCACTGCCTATAGTTTCTTTTCCCTCCCCAGGAGATCAGTGTTTGCGGATTCCCAGCAAAGTAAACTTTAGGATCTGCTTCTCAAGGCGTAGCTGTGGACTATGCTATTTTCTGGTCATTTCAGGTTGGGAATTGTTCAACAGTAAAGAAACAGTGAAGTCCTTCCTTTAGAAAGAGATGTGTGTTTTCCCCTGAGGAGTGTATTGCTTTCAGACTTGGGCTCTAGGGTCCATGTTGCTGTCTTCTCATCTTCAGTTCTATGTACACACTTGTGTTTCTGTATCTTCTGTAGATGCTTAGCCAGAGAAAGTATATCTTGATTCCTCAGGAAAACAAAAAAAGGACTTGGTCTACCTAGAGTCAGGACTAAAGCCCATTTTGACTCCAGATTTTTATTTTTTTTTTGAGTCCCATCCCTCCAATGCATTTTCATTGTATGCAATCAGACCATCTGGGGGGTGGGGTGGGGTGGGTTATCCAGGTCTTGGACTGTTGAAGGAGACAGTAGTAATAAGAATTTTGTTATTTATCTTGTAGTCTAATCTTGTGTTCAGTTATATATAGAATAATGTCACAGTTTTTGCTATAGCTCATTTAGATGTATGTATGTTTTAGGGCACTTCCAAGAGGAAAAAAATTAAAAATCTTTGCCTGTAATACTGGAAGTAATGGATATTTTGTCAGGGACTTTATTTTACCGGTATGTTGTATCCTGTCAAAATCTAAACTTCCCCAGAGAGAAGGGAAGAAAAGCTGGCTGTTTGTTCTGTAGGCCACAATTATTAGAGGGGAGTAAAATAACAAGTGATTGGACAAAATAGTGGTGCAACCTCAAGAGAAAAACATGTGCATGTCAAAAAAAAAAAAAAGGAATTATGCATGCTTCCTCTGTTGGCTTAAACTGTTATCAGGAGGCATCTTAAACAAGGTGAAATTTGTCATTTCTCTTGGACTACAACCAAGGAGAACTAATTATCAGGAAAAGTTTTCCCCTGTGGACTGTGAAATCAGTCTTTAGGTCACAATAAATGGTAATGAGGAACTATGGTTATTAAGTCTAATGCATGGTTTCTAGAGAATAAATGTAAAAGGTCATTCAATAGGGTATTATCATACAGAAGCTTTCAAGCTTGCAGATTTTGATTTGGTTAATAAAGGATGCTGAATATTTAAATAATTTGCATCATATATGCCTCCTTTATCTCTGTTGAATCATTAAATGAGAAAATGTAACTCCCAGGAAACTTTAACACGAGGGTAGAAGTGAAACTCTTTCTTAAAAAAATCCAATCTATTTCTGTGGGGGGAAAAAAAAAGCTAACAAATAAGAACACTGTAATTCCTGAAAACCTAATTACAATATATCACTGATGATGACCACTGGTGGAGTATGTTACATGCAGAAAGTGGGAGTCTAGGAGAGCACAGAGATAACTGTGTCTAGAGAAGAAACTCAGGGTGATGCAGGCTCTTTAGTGGTTAAACTTCAGGTGGTTCCATATTGGAGAAAGCTGCTGGCTTTTGTTTTGAGTGCCTCCTCCTGATCCTGCATACCTTAAGTCCATAAGGGCTAGCAGAGCCTAGCCTATTTAATACATACTCTGCCAGATCAGCGGGCAGATGTAATAGAAAAGAATAGCTTTTAGGGGGTGAGAGGGCGTCCTGGTTTTGGCTAGGATAGGGTTAATTTTCAGAAGGAGCCAGGCCAGGTGAGCCGAGCTGGCCAGGGCTATTTCATACTGTGTGCCTTCATGCTCCCCATCAAAGGGGGCCAGCCAGGGGAGGGATGCATCCGCACTGCTTTGGGATGGTCTGTGTGTGGGCTGAGCTGGTCCCATAGGGTCGGTCATTGGATCGGTAAATTGCTCTCTGTGTACATCCTTTGTGTACATCCCATTATAACTACGACTGCTGCTGCTGTTGTTTCCCTCTCCCCTTGCTGGCCTATTATATGTCATTATCTCAAGGAGGTTTCCCCTTTGTTTTTCCCATTCTCACCCCCATCCTGCCAACGGAGGGAGTGAGAGTGTGGCGTTGTGGTGCTCAGCTGCTGGCTGGGGCTGAACCATGACAGGGGGGCATAGAAAGAAGAGTGATATATGCAATAAAAGGTCTTATCCGCTCCCTGCGCTTCAAGACTGGCCACTGTATGGTTTTGGTTTTAGCATGTTTGTTAAACCTTTACCTAAATTTATTTATTTTTAAACCTGGAGTGAAGTTCTACGAGCTCCATAAGCAATCCATTGAATGCTTTTCTAGCATTATTGCTAGGTGCCTAGGTTTAATCCTCCTTGTTGCAGCGTAAAGGCACTACATCTGACCATGAAGAACAGTTCATTATCCCGCTTACAGAATCTCTTTCCATATTGGGCATTCTTCACTCTTTAAGTCTCTCCTTGTGTGCCAACAGGTATTCCTTATCTAACGATTCTTCTTGTTCCCCTGTGGACAGTTTTCTACATATTTTTGGAAGGGTCCTGCCCTTTGAAGGGCATATCTTGGATAGAAATTAGTTTTCAAAGAGATTGAAGGCTTTTTATTAAAGTTTAGACATATGGTCTTGAATGCCTTTGAAAACTTGAGTCCAGTGGCATACAGAATCCAAAACAGCCCCTCCACCATACTACCTAGTAGAAGGTATTTTGGTGGGCTTCAGTATGTAGGTAGAGTGGAAAAAGAAATTGCCTACTGTGATTCATTAATAGTTTTCCTTATTTTTGTTATTTATGGATTAATGCTTAATATGTATTAAAATACTTTTTTCATTGTCTTGTTTTACTTCTCCTCCACACTTTGATCATCAGCGTCTGTGTCCTCTGACTCCCTCTGACTTTACTGTGATGCTGGAGGGAGAAACACAAACTTTACTATTTACTGCAGGGAGAAATTACTTTCCTCTAGCCTTCCAACTCAAATATAGTATCAGAGGATGCTAATGTTGGATTCATTTTCTGTTTTCATGTTTAATTTTTAACTTGTTAAAAATGTGTCCCTTTGCAATGTGTTATAGTTGTAAATAGTTCTAAATTGGGACTGAAATGTGAATGCTTTACTGAACTTTAAAATATACATGCAATGCGAAAATACCATTTCCAAACAGAAATATCAGTCTAGCTGTGATAGCTGTGATAGCTTAGGATGCATACCAAATGTGCTTTTTACTTTTTTATGATCCAAATAGAAAAGTTTGTTAAAAAAAATTACCCATTTATATTTCACTGATATTTTTCCTTTTTGCAAAGCATCACATAAGAAACAACCTGACTGGGCAGCATTAATTTAAAATTAAGGTGCTCAACTTAAATTTAGGAAAATCAGATTTTTAATTCTTGGGCTTCCCCACGAGCTTTGGTGTGATTTGAGTTTTTATGCCTTTCTTTTCTGACTGTGAAAATGGCCATATTCCTGTAAACTCATTTTATGAAGCAAGTTCCAACTTCTTTTGGAATGAAAATTTGATTCAGGGGTGTGTTCTCAGAGCAGCTTTTACAACAAGCATTTTTGTGACAACTTGTTGTTAACTGTTTGGAACAAAACATAACTAAAGAACATAGCATTGGCTGGGATCTCCTGGATCATGGCATACAGGTGGATAACAATTACATATTGTTGGGGTTTTTTGTTTATGGTGGTTTGTTTTGTTTTGTTTTTTTTTCCTCAAATAGTTCTTCTGGCACACAGAAGTAAGGAAAAGGAGTGTGATTGATATATGCCTGGGGATTTCTACCTGGTTTGGTGTGGAAACTTAACTGACTATTTCACATTAAAATGTTTTGAGCTGTATGACCCCTTCCCTGAAACCTCTGGCTGGTACCAAAAATGTGCAGAGGTGAAGTTAAGGGAACTGGATAGAGTAGTCTTGCCATTGCAGCACTGAAGTCCTCTTTTTTTTTTTTTTTTTTTCCTCCATGTAATTCTCACTAAATACTGGGAATACTGGTATTTGAACAGAGGTTGTCCTTCCATCTAACTTTTTTGCTTTAGTGAATGTGAATATAGGTAAATATTGTCTGAGCTGCTAAGACAGGCCTTGAACTTGACCAAAAATTCTGAAGTTGAAGAATCCCTGCAAATGGTACAGGGAAAACACTCAAAACTGTGCTGCCCTGCTAGCTGAAATATTTACATAGTGTTGCATCTTCTACAGTCTGTATTGGAACAGTGAAAATAATGTTAAAGCATTATGTATAGCATGCTGGCTTCTTGCTTTAGGTCATATCAGATGAGAGTTCATTCATGGTTCAGTTCTTGATCTAGTTATCTTTTTGCTGTCAACCTTTAATATTGTCAAGGGACTATGAGAATATGCCACTGCCAAGTCTAGTCATGCTGTTGGTATTTCACTTGATCTCTAACATCTTGTTGTAAATGCAAATTCTTGGCAGACATGACTGGCATTGAGTGAGCATAATAATTCCTGTTTGCGTTTTTGGATGCTGTGGTGGTAAGAAAATGGTAAAATAAAAGCCTGGTTTGGGTATAAAATTTGTATTACCTTTAGTGGAAGTGGTGCTAGATGTCTCTGGAGTTTAAGTTAATTTTCCCTGTCAGTGTAATGCCATCTAGGTGAAAACTTCTGGTGTCTACTTGATATGTGTAAAAGAAAATGTGGTGTTCAGTGAATCTTTTAGATAGTGAGCCAGTCTAATACAGATTTCGCTTGTAGTACCATTGTTGCTAAGTTTTCCTACCTTTTCCCTCCACTTTAACTTCTTAGTTCAAATTCCAAAATGCTGTTACCTGTAGCACAGTTTTGTTTCTCAGGCAAGCTTAAGACGACCACAAAAGTTCAAATCCTTATATATTGAGAGAGGAACGTAGCCAGATTAGGTGACATACCTCACTAAGGATTAGGTATTGAGGACACCCAATACCAAGACTGAGGAACACACACAAAAAAAGGGAATAGTGATTGCTAGGAAAGGAGCTAAGCAAAGGGAGAGCTGGTGGTTGAGGCTGGAGGGCAAGAGCTCCATCTCCATACGTGTGCCTTATGTGCTCACACAAACTGCTTTGCTTCAAGTGTATGAAGAACTTAATAGTAGTGAACTACAGGTAAGATCACAGGATAGGAAGGCATGGTCTCACTGCTACCCCAGTTGTGTTAACATCTGTATTCTCAGTTTTAATTTCAGAGTTGGCGATTTTATTGCACTTTTGATGATTCTTGTTTTTCATATTAAAAAAAATGATTTAAAGCTACTGTGTCTCCATAATGTATGTCCAAGAGGAAATTGTGATATGATTGTGATATTCCTAAATAATCACAGTTTTTTGATAGATGTTATAGTTTTATAATAGGATAACATATTTTGAATGGAAATCATGGCTGCCCTGGACCAATGTTCTTAAAATGACTAGGAGTCGCATTTCATAGTACTTGTGTGCAGGTATCATTGGACAGAGAAATGTGTGAAACTGTACTTAAAGCAAATTAGGAAGTATGAATTAATTTCAGTTTTACAAAGAATAGTCAACATCAATGAGATGCCATTTGCTTTTCAATTTATACAGTTGGAAAACATGTTTTTCAGCAGTTGTCTTACCTGTTTGACTAAGTTAGTAAAATATTTTCTCTAGTTCTGGTCTAGAGATCACTTCTGAACTCCAGTTGTCTTTGAGCAGACAAATTCCTTTTGGTTTGGCACATTGGCAGACCTGCAAATACTGTGCTTCTGCTGTTGAGGAAATGACTTGTGGAAGTATCTTAGAGTGTAGCTAGTTACCAAGTAGAAAGATGAAGTTCTGCAAGCTAGATTCCAGGGATATAATCACTTAAACATGAAGTGAGTAAGTTTAGTGCATGGTAAAAATGTTGGGGGGGGGGCATAGAAGACAATGTTTTCCTACTTAAGCACTGGTTTTGTATTCTCCCTAAAACAACCTACTGAAGCATAAGGAAGGATGTATAACATGCAGAACAGAGTTAGGATGGAGGAATAAATATGATCTTGTTCTTTGGGTGCTGGACTGTATCTCAGATTTGTTTCTGGTTCTTGATATTGCCTCACCACTGATTCTGGCCAAGTCACTTTTTTAAAGGGCTAAATCCTTCCTAGAAGAATTCTCTCTCCCATGGTTTAGCTTGTATCTCCACAGCATGTAAGGTAGCAAATTGCCTAACATAAGAGAACCCAGATCTCTACCGAGGCTTCAAGACAGATCCACAATGCCTGTCAGAATTAATACAAATGGATGATTAGAGTAGTAACCATGAAGTTCAGTGAGCCTAAAAAACAAATCCATCCTTTGGAGGAATGAGTGGAAAAAGAATGTTATATCATATGAACGTGGGAGAGTGGCCACAGGTGATGTGATGTATCTTTTTGACAGGTGTTGTATGAGCTCCAAAGCTGTGAAAGCACTGCCAAGTTGCAGGAGCTTTGTAAGCTGAGTGAATTTGTAGACTTTGCTCTCCTGCTCCCCCTGTACTCCCTTGTGGTATGACTGATCTTCTGAAACGCTTTGGAAATGAGCATTATATGTCTTAGTAAAAGCTGGGCTAATGCTGTTTTTCTACAATGGGAAAAAATTTGACAACACTTCATAGGGGAATGACTCTTATGCCAGTGATCACTATCTGCACCCTCATGTCACTGTACAAATATAAACCAAATAAAAGGCTTTTTAACAGCAGTATCATAAGTGATAGCTAAGTACAAGCTAAAGTTGTATGCTGACCACTTGTCATTTGGTCTGTCAGAGACCCATTAGAACAGAAGGATCATATTATAGCAGCTCTTTGAATCTACGTGTGCATAAGCTCTCTTAAAACTGAACTAGTGCCTTCATTTGCTTCTGTTTAGAGAATCTCTGTATGAGGTTCAACATGGTTCAGTGCTGGGTCCTGCACTTGAATCACAACAACCCGAGGCAATGTGACAGGCTTGGAGAAGAGTGACTGGAAAGCTGCCCGGAGGAAATGAACCTGCGAGTATTGGTCTGAATATGAGCCAGCAGTGTGCCCAGGTGGCCAAGAAGGCCGACAGCATCCTGTCTTGTATCAGAAACAGTGTGGTCAGCAGGACTAGGAATGTGATGGTCCCCCTGTACTTGGCTCTGGTGGGGTCACACATTTGAGTACTGTATTCAGTTTTGGGCCCCTCACTACAAGAAAGACATTGGACATGCTCCAGCATCTCAAAGAAGAGTAACAAAACTGGTGGGCTTTCTAGAGAATAAGTCTTACCACGACCATCTGAGGGAACTGGGGTTGTTTAGCCTGAAGAAAATGAGGCTGAGGGGAGACCTTATCTCTCTCTCTCTACAACTACCTGTAGTGAGTTGGGTGTCAGTCTTTTCTCCCAAGTAACAAGTGCTAGGACAAGAGGAAATGGCCTCAAGTTGCTCCAGGGGAGGTTTAGGTTGAATATTAGGGAAAAATTCTTCACCAAAAGGGTTGTCAATCATTGGAACAGGCTGCCCAGGGAAGTGGTTGAGTCACCATCCCGGGAGGTATTTAAAAGACAGATAGATGTGGCGCCTAGCAACATGGTTTAGTGGTTGGACATCGTGGTGCTGGGTTAATGATTGGACTTAATGATCTTAAAGGTCTTTTCCAACCAAAATGATTTTATAATTCTATTTCATGACACTGTCTAGTTTTAGTATATTATTACAAGAACACTGTTAATAGCTAGTAAAGCTCCTAAAGTTAATTTCCTGCAAACACAGCCATTGAAATTGTGGAAACTACTAGTCAAGCAGCAGTAAAAGCCAAAGCCAAAGTTAATTTGCATAGCTTAGTACCCTGATGTCAAAATAATTTACAAATAAAGACTTTTCACATCAAACTGCTTTTTGATTTCATCCTACAGCTATCCAAAACAAATGCAGTCTCTCCTCAGAATATTCAAATCTATGTCCTCATAAAACTAAGATTCATTAAAAGATGCAATGTCCTGACAAGTCAAAATTGTGCAGAACTAGTTTAAAAATAAGATAAAATCCCTGGCAAAAGGGCTTTGTAAATTAACACTTCTAGTAAACTGTGTAGTAAACACTTAAGTAAACTGTGGTGTTTTTGCCAGATAATTTTTAGCATTCTCTGAAATGCTAAATCTGAAAGTTAATATGAGAAACTTGGAAACTATTTTGCCGGTGAAAACAAATTTTCCTCCAAGTGGTAGAGATACTCTTGTGCACCAGAGCAAAGAGGTTAACTTCTCTTGCATTTCAGTGCTTGCAAGTTGTTTGAAGCATTATTTATTAGTTGCCTGAGATAGAAATGGAAACCATTAGAGCAAATAAGCTTCTAATTAAAAGAAGGGAAATTATTGTGGGTGGGTATTGGAAGAGGAGAAATCTAGCTTACAGCTGGGATTTTTGTGTACAGCTGCACTGGATGTGCTAGAAAGAAACTGGTTATCAGCTTGCAAAACCCTGAGAAAAAGGCCAGAAGTTTTAATTAACAGAAACAAATCAATGTTATCTTTTTGCTCTTCTAAGTACTAAAGATTGACATTTTAAGTTCTAAAAAACTAATTCTTTTGTGTTTTTTTGTTTAAAAACAGTGCTGAATTTTAAAGAAAACAGTATGGCATCTAAACAAATTTTCCTTACCAAATAGTTGAATTTAATGCAGTTTCATTCCAAGAAATGGTGAGTGTAGGAGTTGAAGGAATCACATGCCATTGAATCAGTACTTTGTATATAGGTAATTGATTAGCAGACAATTAGCTTAGAATTCAGGCAGCTCTTGTGCCTGTCTCATAACCTGATACAGCTTCTTGTGCTTTAATCAAAAGTTTTAGTGTAATGAATAAAGTTTCCTAAAAAACAAGCCCAACTCCCTCCTCCCCCAAACCCAAAATATGGATGACCTAGGCTTCTGTGATAACAAGGGATTTAAGGGAAACCATTTTAAATTGGGGTTTTTTTTTTCCTTCTTTGAAATAGCTTTGGAGTTATGTTTTTTATTTGCTTTGAAGTGATAAAAATGAATTAATATAAACATTTGAATTAAGTATTTGCTTTATTGAAATCTGTCTATCTCCATGTCAGTAAGCTTCGATTTAGTACTAAATTGGAAAAAAAAAATCATTTCAGGACTTCTGATCAGCTGGAGTTTTGTCACCTTCAATCCCATTCTTTTTTCAGCTTTTGTACAGGTCAAAGCTGATGTGCAGTATGAATTAGTGGTGATTACTTTACACTCGCTCTCCTTGTGCGTCCTGTCACTCCGCACTGTCTTACAAGGTAGCTGTTGTTTCTTTCAAAGGAGTTACAGCAATATGGTGTTAATTTAAACCTTAGGTTATTCTTGTGGTAACTCTTTCATATGGGCAAATGATGGGAAGTATTATAAATTGATGCATGTTGTTATTTAGATAAAATCTGAATGTGTTGCAAACACATTCAGGCATTTTAACACCTCAGGCATAGGAATTTTTAAAAATAGGTGCTCACAGTTGGACTTACCCAGTTTAATGGTAATTCCTGAGTGTTTCTTCAAATTCATGTGTTGCTGTAATGAGCTCTTGCCTGACAAATTCAGTTTGATCCAAGATCTGGCTAGTCTTGTTAAGTGACGCTATGCTCTCCACACAGTTATCTATGCAGGTTTAGTGAGGTAGCTTTAAATCACTCTTTCTTGCATGCAGCAAGTGTGTGGAGATATGCTTCAGTAAAATAGCCTTTCCCCATATTGCAATCATATACTCAAGGAAGGAATAATGGACCCTCATTTCTTAAGCAACATGATGAGAAAGAAGGAAGCCACCTTATTTGAACATTTATAGAAAATTAAGTAGGTATTTCTACTTCTATGATTTCTCCTTAGCAGTTGTTTTAGACTCTTACTCAAAAAGTTATTTTTCTTGTGTTAGCTGTCTTGCTCAATTTCTGTTTTCCACTTCTGATTATATTTCCTCAAACTGAAAGCTACAGTAAGAACCGTTCCCCTCAATAGAAGAGGTAATTTTGTCATTTGCTATTTCCAAACTGAAAATGTCTGCTCTTTCAATCTACAGGCACAATTAAAATTATCATTAGGGAAAAGATACTATGGATTTCTTACAGATATCAAAAAACTCTTAAATAATACACTTCTTTCAAAATAAAAAATGTCTAAAAGATGCAGGAAGGTGTACACCCAAAGATTTTTTTAATATAACAATATGAACGCTTTGTTTATGATACTTTGTAGACCACAGAGCACTCTAAGGGAGGAAGTAGTGTTGTAAAGGGAGAAATCCTTTTTAAAAATAAAATATATTGGGGTTAGTCACAGATAATGTGGATATACATGCTAATGATGGTCGAGTCATGGGGTATGTGTACTGTGGTTGTCACCAGCAACTGAACATAAAGTTCCTCAGGTAATTGCAGCTGGTGCTGGATCTGACTCTGGTAAAAGCAGTATCACAGTTCTGTAGTCAGAAGTGGTGACTAATAGTAGGGTTTTTAGTGCCTCCCACTGTAAAACAGCGTGTCATTACAGAGCGTTCTAAATATATCTCATCATGCAGTTATCTTTTCCTACTCCACTGATTGACTCCTATTCTCCTGAGACGTATTTAAATGTCATTTTATCTTTCAGTTGCAGAAATGCTGATAGTTTATCCTAGAATGAAAATGACATTGAACAATATTTTGAAAAGAAAAGGTAGAAGAATTGCAAAGCTCTTTGTTTTGCTTATGTGTAGGCAAGTGGTTTGTTCTAGTGTTATCTGTAGTTGTTAGCTGAAAAAAAAAAATCACATGGATGTGAAGGGGTATTTAGAGAATATTGGCAGATTATCTTGTAAATTCATGTTTTAAATTGTCAAAGTAATGCACTATTGCACTCCAAACAGTTGTTGTGCCAGTTTTTCTTTGCTGTAGCTGCAAATAATATTTAATGTATTCAGAAAGGAAGAAACTGAGCATGCCATTATACCTTAACAAGGATATATTCAATGACAGATGGCTATGCATGTTGAGTGTTGTTTTAAGCTATAATTGGATACTTACGTAAGTATGCTTAGTCAAATATGTGTAATTAAGCTATCTTGGTATGCAGGCTGACTTAATGGATTGGTCCAGGGCTCAAAGACATCAAAAATAATGGTCGTACCGGACTTATCTTTGTTCTGTTGCAACACTTATCTAGACAAAGCCCACACAGAAGCATGTGTTATCCCCAGTTATTGCTTTTTACAGCAAAGCTTACAAAATCAGATGAAGACATAAATTAAATGAAACAAAATGCCATAGGAAGTTTTTGTCTGTTTTATTTTTAAACTTACAGACATGGTATGCTTATGAAGAGAATGAAAAGGAGTTACAAGTGGTATTTTTTCTTAACACACTCGGTAGTTTCCTTAGTGCAATGAGATGTAATAGTAGCTCAGAAATTTCCAGTTGAAGCCAGTAAGTTAGTAAATACTAAGCAGAGCCTTGAAAATTGATATGACAGTCTGATTTCTGCTCTTACTGAGGAATATCCTGAATTCACTGTTAACTATAGCAAACCAAAACAGCCAATGAGCACAGGGTGTTCCTGCTTCTTGATGACAAGCAAACCCAAACTGCAGAAATGCAAGTTTGCTGTGCTCACGTGCTTTTGCTGTGATGTGGAAGTAATGTTTTTCTGTGAGATAAGAAGCCTTTTTGATCTCCAGAGCTGACACGAGTACTAGGATTTTTTTATTTGGTCATCTATGAGGTGACCTGGCTTACAGCTTTTTACCATAAGGGATTTGTTCTCTTCATTATTCTGTTCAATTTACCACTGTTCCTACTCTTGTAGGGAGCAGAAAGCCTTCATTTTCTGTTTATACCATAGCAAAAGAGAAAAGCAGCAGTATTGGAAGAACTGCTGCTTGTGTTCAAACCAAGTTTAATTGGTTCCTATATTAACATGTAACGGCTTATTTCTTTAAATTACTCTGGAGTGCTGACCTTGTCAAAACCCTCATAACCGTGCTATGATTTTGTATTTCTATTACGATAACTTAAAAAAAACGATTGTTAGTAATTACCTCGACATAACCTTTATGGACTTTCCCTGAAAATTGAGTCTTGACACACTTAGGCCAGCATGTTTTCCATCACACTCTTAAGAGTAAAGAACCCTTTTACTTTTATCATCAAAAGGATATTAGGAGAAGTATAAAATTAGACCTAGGTTCCAAATTTAAACTAGGAGAATGCTTTTTTGAATGTTTGAATTTTTTCCATGCACAAATCGTACCAACTTTGAACAGGAGCCATCTGCTGGCATAATGTTTTTAATAATACCTATATTTTATATTCTTTTCACATGCTTTCCTTCAGCAGGATGGGTTTGAAGGAGGTATGATCATTATTACTTCCTTTTCTACTGAGCATAATCATGCTCCCTAAAAGAGTATTTGCTGGCTGTCCTACCCACAAATGGTTGTCCTCTGTAGGTTACCGTATGAACAGAAGCCTTTGCTTTTGGCTCTCTACCTAATCCCCAGAGAGATGCAGGATTATAGATACTATATTTACATCTCACTGCAAGGTTTTGCTGGCTGTTGAGAACCGCATTCCCTGGAGCCTTGTTTTCCCCAGGAACTAAATAAGGATGATAATGTACTTCTGAATTCCATTCTGAGAATGAGGTGCTTCATAATTAAGTGCTTAAAGTTCGGGTTTTCCAAGTCTTTTGCTGCATCTATTCTGGAGGCTTGAGCAATCACCTGGTGATTTCAAGTTGCTGGGCAACCGGGAGATGCAGTAAATTTGGAAATACCAGTGTTTTTCCCCATAACTACTCGCGTATCTTTATGAATTCACATATGGATTACTTTTTCATTTTTTTGTGATGCATCAGTAAGTTTAAAATGTCAATTTTTTTAAAAAAGTATTTGATTTCCCTCAAAATGAAAAGATTAGGCAGGTACTGTTCTTTACTGTTGCCATTTTTAAATTACACCCTTGGTCAGAACATAAGTTGCAGCTTTACTCTTGACCTTTGGTATTTCAGGTATCTTACCTTCTGTACCTATCAATTTGCAAGGAATATTGTTTAATTCAAAGGCTAAGCTGTAGCTAGCATTTTGTTACTGTTTTGTAAGGTGAATTTTTCATGTTACCTTAACTTTATGAGCTAGCTGCATAAAGAAATTAAGCCCTGCCATGTTGCCTACAATTGAGTGTTGGCACTTGGGAATAATGAATTTATTCCTTACAGATTATTCTTTCATTTAGAATTCTATCAATGTAGTTTAGGCAAAAAGATCAATGTCTTCCGATGTTACTGACAATTGTTTTATAGGAAGACACTTGGATAGTATGTAGCAAAAGAAGAATTTTAAGACTGAAAGGGCAATGTGGAAAGCATTCCATCATTATTCAAGGTCTGCTGTAGAGTAGTTATATTGGTCTTGAATGCCACTTAATGAGATTCTTGATCATGAAATGTTACAGTGTTCATGTAGGTTACTGCAAAACTGTGCCTGAAGTTGTCTTTTTTTGATAGAACATACCTGAATGTCCTTTTGAGGAATAAGTTGGCTATGGCCTTTTTGTGATGGTTATAATCCTACAACAGTGGTGATGGGAGATGCAGGAGTGATTCACTGAGTGAGCTTCCTAGTTAATAACCACAGTGAAGGCTCAGAGTCTCTGTCCAGGACTGACTTGCTTACATTCATGCTGGAAGGAACGTTAGGATGAAGAGTCGGAATTGCAGTTGCGTTTCTCATCACAATTATTTTACAAAGGCCAAATGCAGTTTCAAGCAGCACTGCTCCATGTTTTGATTTGTGGTCTTTTACATATAGTCATTGGCATGAATCTTTTGTGTTGAAAAAAGCAGAGTTCATCATCAAGGCAGTATGTTTTCAGTCATGCAGTAGACATTGCCAGTGTAACATGTTTGTGCTCTGGGATCAAGCACAGAGATTTACCTTTATTTCAGCATCAGATACCTTTGCAGGTCAGTACTATATAATTGGCCGAACTGCCTGGAGACAGTGGGTCTCCGTATGTGACTCAAGAGTTTCAGTAAGGTAATCAGAAGATCATGCATGTACTTGACTAATATAAATATCTGATTCAAAGACCAAGACTAAGTGTATACTGTATGAATGAGATGTCCTAAACAAATCTCTCTAGGATGTTTGTAGGGTTTTTTTTCTTTCAGTTTCTCCTTAATTCATTTCTTCAGTCCCTAAATAATTTATTATAGCTTGATGCTTTATGTACTGCTCCATTAATGGCCAAGCAGTGGAGTAAGAAAACTTAGGACAGAGGATACGGACATGCTTCTTTTTTACATTTGCCACTAGTTTGTTAAAACAAGGGAAAGTGTGATGTTTTGAGGAATTAAAGACAGGATATGCTGCTTAGAAAAAGGAATACATATAGAAATTTTTTTTTTCCGTGCTGTTGACATGACATTTGAGATGAGGATGTGACTAGGTTAATATAAAACTGCCTACACAGAAAACATCAGTAGAGGACATACTGATGAAAAACTGTTGGAAAACTACTGATATGGGCTACCTTCCTCCTTCACTATGGCGCCTGCATCTGCTTTTCCCTTTCTTCCCAACAGGCTCTGGGAAAATGTCCCAGCAAGTACAGTAGTAATCAACAGGTGCCTGACCTGTAATATGTCTTGGCAAAAGGGCATCATAAACTATCCTTTTTTTTTAGCTGTGGATGGTGGTACAGTGGGATGCTGAGCTTGGTTCAGGCATGTAATTCCTTTTAAGTAGACAAAGATAGATATTTTTTTTTAGTCATTGTTAGGAATGCCAGTATACCATCCTTCATATAAATGCTTGAAAAATAATTTCTAAACTGAAGGTCTGTCATAAAAGCAGATTAAGAAGTTTTTTCTGAATAAATTGTAGATTTCAGAGTTAACAGCGGAGTTATTTGTTTGCATGATACCTACCTATAATTTTAACTAACCTGAGTTAGTCAACCCCCTTTATTAATGTACGACTGTTTCAATGTCTGATGAGAAGAATGTAATCCAGATGTTCAGAATCAAATACCATTGGAGAGAATGATATACTGTTTTTCTAGATTTCCTGAAATGCCCTCTGACATTAAGATGACTACTGCATAATCATTTTGTAACTAGACTTTTTTTTCCTCATACTTGAGCGGTAGAAATAAAAAGATAATTGAATGACTGTGACATAAACTGTGATGTTGCATATAATCATTCTTCCTTGCAATCAGAGCTGGTGCCTTGCCATGAGAATGGTTTAACATTTTTTTTTCATAACTTCAGGGGAAAGGAGTAATACTAGGCAATTTGATTTGATACAATTTTAAACATATACAGGCTTTGTAGGTGTACTTAACCTTTGATTCTGCGTGTGATACAGTATACACCAGCAGACAAGTGCAAGAAATGACAGTTCTTGGTTAGGTTAGGTGAAGTGATGGGGCAAAAAGTCTTAAGTCTGTGTGAAACAACAGCATTAAACTGGCATTACCCTGACTATCACCTTAGATTAGATCATTCAGCAGAATGGAAAAGCTAGAGAGGAGAACTTGTCCATTGGATCCTATTTCTCTCTTGCTGTGTAATTCTTCAAGAGAATCAGCAGTCCATTTTATAAGCAATACAAGACTGTTTTTGTAGCATCATTTCGTTAAATCGTACTTGAATCTGTTGCTTAAAAAATAAGCTTGCAACATGTAAGTTTTAAGGTCAGTGTTATCAGTTGAAGGTAGAATACCATATAATGAGTCTTGCATATACCTACTCAGAGGAAAAATTGTAAAGCATAAGCAGGTTTGTCTGTTTATGTCAATTCAAATCTGCTGTAAAAGCAACGCAAAGTGTGAAAAGGAAAAACTTGTTGTAAAACAAGCATTAAACTGGATTTTGAGGTGTTACTGACAGCCATCTTGCAAGTTGGTGAAGCTCTGTGGGGTTGTACCATTGTGTGTTGTTAAGTGGGTGAATAAGCTGGTTTTCTTGGCTGAAATCTTGTTAGAAAAAACAATGAGAATGGAAGCTAGCTGCCCTCTGAACTGGTGGGAACAGTTGTGCAAACCAACTGTTGAAAAACTTGAAGATCTTCATTTTAGAGGCTTGAAATAATTTAGCCAGTTTTTTTTTCTGAAGAAACTTTAAATACAGATAAAACTGGTGTTTTCAAACTGAAATGAGACATCTGTTATGATTTCCATGAAAGAGGAATCCCTCCTTTATTCTCAGATAAACTGTATTTTTCCTAGCATAGATGCCAATTTCTCTTTTTTCTTTTAAGGAGGTTTTTTTCCTGTGCAGTGTAACTAGTTAGAAGTATCTGTCCATAAAAATAGCTACAGTTGAGCTGTCTTCTCTAAAATGACAGTACTGTTCAGCTACAAGGACAGGCTGAAGGAGCTGGACTTTTTCAGCCTAGAGAAGAGAAGGCTCTGGGGAGACCTAATCGCAGCCTTCCAATACCTAAAAGGGCCTACAGGAAAGCTGGAGAGGGGCTGTTTATTAGGGAATGTAGTGACAGGACAGGGGGTAATGGGTTTAAACTAAAAGAGGGGAGATTTAGATTAGATATAAGGAAGAAATTCCTCCCTGTGAGGGTGGTGAGGCCCTGGCACAGGTTGCCCAGAGAAGCTGTGGAGGCTCCATCCCTGGCAGTGTTGAAGGCCAGGTCTGGATGGGGCTTTGGGCAACCTGGTCTAGTGGAGGGTGCCCCTGCCCATGGCAGGGGGTTGGAAATAGATGATCCTTGTGGTGTCTTCCAACCCAAACCATTCTGTGATTCTGTCAGTCACACTTTCGTCACTGCTAGCAACATAGACATCTGCAATATGGTCTTTTATCTCCTTTCCTCCCTCCTTTTATTTTCTAGAGATGCTTTCTGAAAGCTTGGAGAGCACTTACTTTTTACCTGTTCCAGGAGACTATAGGAGTAGGTTGTGTGTAGTAGCGATAGGTGTTGTGCAGGTTGCCTGTTAGAAACAAGCAACTTCTTTCTGTCTTCTGGTAAATGTTAATACAAGGCTTCTGCTTTTCTCCACTGTAGAGCCTGAGAAGCAAAAGAACATAACCTTCTTTCTTCATGCACTGTGGAAAAAGGTTACTTTGTTTCAATACTAAACTACGTAACTGTAGTTTAGATCTGTGTTTTTATTCACACACAGAAAAGGAAAGGAAAAAAAAAAGTCTACTTTGATATCAGGCATTCTCCATCGTGGATTAGGGACAGCAAGGCTGCTAGTGGCTCATGCATAGCTGCTCAACCAGTCTTCCACTTCAGCTGCTCACTTTTTTTTTCTGTCCTTCTTCCAAGGAAGGGCAAAATCCCAGATCTCACAGTCTTAATGTTAAAGAAGTTCGAAATCAGATTGACAGCAGCCCCAGTGTAACACTTAACTTCTGAGAATGAAAGACTTGGCCTCAGCATGATTTTTTTTTCTTTTTTTTTTTGAATTGCAGAATCTGTTACTCTGTCCAGTGATTTCCCTGGAGTCTAATTCATAGTTCTCTAGCATGTGAATGCAAGATAATACACTAACTACTTCTTTACACCTGAAGACTGTGGAAACAGCCTTAACCTAGTGAGAGTAGCAAGTAAAAGCAGTCTGAATTGTGTCTGGATGGTACACTAAATTTCTTTTGTGAAACATCTACTCAAGTGCTTGCTTGCTTTCTTATGTATAATGCTTATCTCTTGGAGCTCTTACTTTTTGGCATGAGAAAGGTTCCTTTTGTGCAGACCTGCTGGGTTAGTTTCCACAGAAGACTGGAAGCCACACTTGTCAACTATAGGTGGTAGTGACTGCAGCTTTAACATAAATTGCTTAACTGTGTTTCCCTAGTAATAAAATACCTTGCTGCTGATCTGTTTATTTGATTTTTTTTTTTTCCCTGACCTTCCAGTTTTAAAGGGAAACTGATGTGAGATTCAGCTCTAGTGATTCAGATGATTAGCTCTCATGGAGCACAGTATTAAGCATTGACTGTATGAGACAAAAAAAAAGGGAGTTTCTCCTCAGAGCATGATAGTTTAAGAATAGCCTATTTCAGTTGGAAGGGACCTACAACAGCCATCTAGTCCAACCACTTGACCAATTCAGGGATGGCCAGGTTAAAGCATGTTGTTAAGGGTGTTGTCAGGCTTGGGGCACCGACCACCTCTCTAGGAATCCTGTTCCAGTGTTTGACCGCCCTCTCACTAAAGAAATGCTTCCTAATGTCCAGTCCAAACCTCTCCTGATGCAGCTTTGAACCATTCCCATGTGTTCTATCACTGAATCCCAGGGAGAAGAGCTCCGCACCTCCCTCTCTACTTCCTCTCCTTACAAAACTAGAGAGCCATGAGGTTGCCCCTTAGCCCCCTTTTCTCCAAACTAGATAAGCCCAAAGTCCTTAGCCACTCCTCACAGGACATGCCTTCCAGCCCTTCCAGTGGCTCTGTTGCCCTCCTCTGGACTCATTCAAGGACATTCACATCCTTCTTAAATTGTGGGGCCCAGCATTGCACACAGCACTCAAGGTGAGGCCTCACCAATGCTGAATACAGTGGAATAATCACCGCTTTTGAGCGGCTGGTTATGCTGTGTTTGATGCACCCGAGGATGTGGTTTGCCCTCTTGACTGCCAGGACTCCTGTTGAGCCTGCTGCAGACCAGCACCCCCAGATCCCATTCTGCAGGGCTGCTCTCCAGCCACAACTCTCCCAGTTTATACTCATGCCTGGCATTACTCCATCCCAGATGCAGGATCTGGCATTTGAACTTGTTAAATTTCATGTCATTAATCATAGCCCAATGCTCCAATCCACCTACATACCTCTGCAAGGCCTCTTGTCCCTCAAGAGAGTGAACAGTACCTCCCAGAATGCACCCAGTAATGGTGCATTCAACTCCTGCATCCAGATTGTTGATAAATATGTGGAAGCAAAGTTTAAGGTCAGCTTAATGTGACTGAGAAACACAACTTCCTTCTATGAGCACACAAGTGGCTATGGAGAACATTTTTTTTTATTTGCACTTAGCAACAGATAAGATCTGAAACAAAATCTTGGCTTTACTAAGCTGTAAAGTACTGGAGAAGATTTTCGGTCTCTGCTGTCCCCACTGGTTTGAACAATATTATCTTTTGTTGAAGGATATTTTCTCAGTATTAGTTCTATCAATTACATATGTTCTTGGATGTGAACTTTTCATCCTTGGGAATAGGGTATTGAAAGAAAACAAATGCTACTCCTCTTTTGCTCTGACCTTCCAAGACAGAAGAGGCATGAAACTTTCTGGAAATACATTCCTTGCATCTTCAGACAATCTTTTGTTCTGCTGTTGTCTATAGTTTTGAAACAGTTAGAAATGTCTGCACTAGTTTTGACATGGTCAGAGCTCTTTTATTATTTTTTTCTTACTTCCAGTAAATAACAAAGAAAACTTGACACTTTTTGAGGTTGCTATCTGGTTGCTATGAATGTGAGGGAGAAAAATGTGCTGTTTGTATTTCCCACTGCAGTTCATCTCTATCTAAAAAGAAAAAGGTATCGTGATTCCAGACCACCAAAACTCAGAACAAATATGTGTCCTGAATAAAGGAAATGCTTCTTCAGGTACTATGCTAATTTAGCTGGGGCAATGAGGAGACATTAAAAGCTTGAATCCATCCTGCTGGAGTTTTGAGTTTTGAATATTTTTTAAAAAAACCTAAAACCCAAGAAAAATGTCGCCTCCAAAACTGTTAAAAACTTCTTTTAGTATTTAAAAATTTACTTTGTTCTAGGTAAATGTTAGCCATAACTTCTGATTAGATAAATAAACTTCTTTGCTATCAGTCTTTGTTTTCAGTCTTTCAGGATGCATACTGTGCAGCGGCTTGTGGAGTTTTAAGTCATGGCAGGAATATTGTCTGTGCAGCCCAGAGAAATCTTTTTGTTAAACAAAATCATAGATTTTTAAAAAAATCTGATTTTTTTTTTTTTTACAGATTTCCCACTGTTCCTTATCCTGTACATGGTTATGGAAGCCCTTGCAACTTGCTTGATATACTTCTTGTCATTGCTTTGTTCTTAATATATGCTTTTAAAAGAGGAACTCATCCATTTCCAAAGTCATCATAAGGACGCAGTCATTTTCACATAAAAGCCTACTTGTAGAAATGTTTGGAAATGTGTGCGGTGATCCTTTAATCTTTTTTCTCTTTGTGAATACTTTTCTGTTAGTTTGAAAGCCTTAATTCTGTGATGACAACTTTGCACTCTTCTATCTCTTTAATTGCTTATCACTCTGAATTTGTACCAATGCAGTCCTTCTTAAGCATACCTGCACAAAGCAAAATTATCTCTAAATACTATTGCTACTACCAGTCTAGCAGTATGAAGTATCTTTGTCTTTTCAAACATAAATTTGTGCTTTGTAAAGTGTTACTTTAGCATATTTAGTCCAGCCACTGTATTAGAATTTATACATAACTGGCTTGGGAAGCAGGTGTGGCTTTAGAAATAAGAATGTATGAATATATAACTATTGGCCTCTTCTCGCAGATAACTAGTGACAGGACTAGGGGGAACGGCTGCAAGTTGCGCCAGGGGAGGTTCAGGTTGGAGATGAGGAGAAATTTCTTCTCGGAAAGGGTGGTCGGGCATTGGAACGGGTTGCCCATGGAGGTGGTTGAGTCACCGTCCCTGGGGGTGTTTAAGGAAAGGTTAGACGCGGTACTGAAGGACATGGTTTAGTGGGTAATAGGTGGGGGGGGGACGGTTGGACTGGATGATCCTTGAGGTCTCTTCCAATCTTAATGATTTTATTCTATTCTATTCTATCTTTTTGTAAATAAATGTATGTACTTTATGCTTTCAAGTTAGCTGAGGGTGGAAAATATGATAGAATTTTTGCTTTTAAGTAGGACATTACATTTATGGAGATATTTTTCTTTAACATCAAATTAAAAAAAGAAATTGCAGTACAGATTAATGTCATCCATTGCTCTTGCATGTTGCTGTACGCTTCAGGCAGAGCCCGAGTGCAGAAAGAGCCCTAAATGAAGAAAGGATAATTTGGCTTCTTCCTGCTCAATAGAGGTTGGTGGTGTTTTGGATGTGGCTAGTGATTAAGTCCTGGTGAATTCCAGCACCTACAGGAGCGGAGGCATTGCTGCCACTCATGTAGTAATTTCTGATGATCTCTGGGCTCAGTTCCACAGGATTCAGGAAACATTCTAGTAGGTTTACCATGCATTTTAAGGAAGAACAACACAAGCTGGCAAGTTACCCTTGAAAGTGCCAGTCTCTGGCCTGGAATAGCGAAGTATCGCAGGAGCGAAGTTCTTTAAGAGGTGGAATAAAGTCTTTTTTTATCCACTCTGCTCCTGAAGGGAGCCAACCATCTGTTGCCTACACTACCTGCTGTCATACTGCTGTCTGTCAAAAGACATAAGCGAGGGTACCTTGTTCTTCTAACCCATGTGGTGGTGTTTTGGGGGGTTTTTTGGTGGTGTGTTTTTTGTTTTTTTTTTCTTTTTGATGTAGGATTAGTGACTCTGTGTGGAATCACCATCCTTGGCGCATTCTAGATTGATGTATTTAGGCTGTGAACAACATTGTCTTAATCATGGAGCTCTGCTTTGATCAGGGATCAGACCACAGAACCTCCAGTGGTCTCTGCCAGACTGAATTATTCCATGACTCTATTAACTTAATTTTCCTGTATTTTATGTTACTTGTGTTTGTTTTTTCCTTTCCCCTTACCCTATAGGGTGTTGGTTAAACTTGTTGTATTTTAATAATGGTTAGTAGTGGTGTTATCTTCTTGGCCAATCTTATAGCTGTGTCATGCTATGTTTTCTCTACTAACACCTTATTCTAGACCTTAACTAAAGTTTTTAGGAAGATCAGTCATCTTCAAAGAAATGTCAGATAGGTACTCTTTTTGAAAGTCTATTGAATTAACATTGGGTTGACTCTTACTCTGTTCTGCACCTTTGGCATTTGCAGCAATTATACCTATGAAAAAAAATCTAACTGAAAATACAGTTAAATGAGACTGGAAAGCTTACACTTGTCTGGCAAATAAATGATTGCCATATGTGCAGGGCAGTGGGGATTAAAGTTCTTAAACTTCTACAATACTGGGAATAATGAATGTGGAAGTCAAAATAACAAGTGAGATGGAAAGCTGTTAAAATGGTTCAGAATTCAAGTAGTATATGGTTCGGGTGCTGTAATGAGTAGTTTAAAATGAAAAGCTGTGGTGTCTGATGCCTGGTATTAGAGGTCAAAGGAACAAGATTTCATGCAATTATCATGCGAGAAAGTGGTTCTTCAGCAACAGTAACAAACTGTCTAATGTTCAGTTGAATGTCATGCTGTAGGGTTTGGCTCAAAAACGCTCAATTTATATCCATTAGAGGCAAGTTGGTTACCAAGCATTTAATTTATTCTAAAAGAAAATATTTTACTATTTTGCAAAAAAAGATAAAATGCAAGGTATTCTTATTTGGAACTGGTCTTTGCTGTGCTCTTTAAAAATCAGTGTAACAACAAAAATCACTTTTTATTAATCACTTTTTATCAAAGTTGAGTCTATAGTGAAGTGTCTGTATGTTATGATGTAAGGATATATTTTACTTATTATGAACTCGCTGGGTTCATAATTGGCTGGATGGCCGGGCCCAGAGAGTGGTGGTGAATGGAGTCAAATCCAACTGGCGACCGGTCGTGAGTGGTGTGCCCCAGGGGTCGGTGCTGGGGCCCATCCTGTTCAACATCTTTGTTGATGATTTGGATGAGGGAATTGAGTGCACCCTCAGTAAGTTTGCAGACGACACCAAGTTGGGGGGAAGTGTCGATCTGCCGGAGGGTAGGATGGCTCTGCAGAGGGACCTGGACAGGTTGGATCGCTGGGCTGAGGCCAACGGGATGAGGTTTAACGTGGCAAAGTGCCGGGTCCTGCACTTTGGCCACAACAACCCCAGGCAGCGCTACAGGCTGGGAGCGGGGTGGCTGGAAAGCTGCGTAGAGGAAAAGGACCTGGGGGTGCTGATTGATGCTCGCCTGGACATGAGCCGGCAGTGTGCCCAGGTGGCCAAGAAGGCCAACGGCATCCTGGCCTGTATCAGGAATAGTGTAGCCAGCAGGAACAGGGAGGTGATTGTCCCCCTGTACTCAGCCCTGGTGAGGCCGCACCTCGAGTACTGTGTCCAGTTTTGGGCCCCTCACCACAAGAAAGATATCGAAGCCCTGGAGCGTGTCCAGAGAAGGGCAACGAAACTGGTGAAGGGGCTGGAGCACAGGTCTTATGAGGAGCGGCTGAAGGAACTGGGCTTGTTTAGTCTGGAGAAGAGGAGGCTCAGGGCAGACCTTATTGCCCTCTACAACTACCTGAAAGGGAGTTGTGGTGAGCTGGGGGTTGGCCTCTTCTCGCAGATAACTAGTGACAGGACAAGGGGAAATGGCTGCAAGTTGCGCCAGGGAAGGTTCAGGTTGGAGATAAGGAGAAAATTCTTCTCTGAAAGGGTGATCGGGCATTGGAACGGGTTGCCCAGGGAGGTGGTGGAGTCACCATCCCTGAGGGTGTTTAAGGAAAGGTTAGATATGGTACTTAGGGACGTGGTCTAGTGGGTAATAGGTGGTGGGGGGATGGTTGGACTAGGTGATCCTTGAGGTCACTTCCAACCTTAATGATTCTATTCTATTCTATTCTACTTTTGTATGTATGTAGCTCTATAAATATCTAGCGATGAGTGCCTTAGATGTGGATAATTGGTGGTTGCCTGGTGAATTCAGCCATTATGTTTATCATAATATTGTGTGCAGTGAAAATTGCCTATTGAAATGTTGATTCATTTTAAGGTAACTTCTGTCAAGCAAAATATTTCACAAAATAATTTCTATCTTCGGTTCTTTCTAGTTGGTATGTATATCTTTATGTAGTTACAGATGTAAAGAGAAATATATATATATACAAAAACCTGAAATGTGTGAAGCCTTTATGAGCATTTTCCTATAAACTAACCTAAAAATGCTAACTACTGAAAACATAGCAGCAAGGTCAAGTTTGTTGTTTTAAATTAGTTTGGAATGTAACTGTAGTCAGTACTATGTAAAAACTCCAGCACTAAACTCCAGGAAGTTTTTTCTTAAAGTATTATGTGCTCTGTAACTGGAGAAACATGCCAGCTGCTCATAACGTAAGAGTTACTTTAATGAATGGTCTATGTGGGAATGTGACAGTGTTAATTTACAGTTTAGATGTATAATCTTCCCTTGAAATGTATATATTGTATCAACTATTGGAAATTTGAATGCTGCTAAATGTAAATTTTGTAAATTATTTCTGTAGAGCATGTAGTGGAAAAGACAATGTGACCCTGCTGCTTTTTATTTTGCTGATAGTTGTACCTGTTGTCTATATAAAGAAGGAAAAAAAGAATTTCATAATGAATTTAAGTCTTTTTGGAGTACTGCTTAGCACAAGCCAATTTCATGCAATCCCATGCAATTACAGCCTCAGAAAAGTCACTGATGTGTGTATGAAGCTTTTTGCTTCACATTTCATGTCTAATAGGAAAGCTGCAGCTACTATACTTTTAGAATGTAATGAAACATTGTACCTATTTAAAGAAATCTTGATTTTATCTTAATTTATGAGATGCAGTCAGATTTGTACTGATCTTTTAAAATCTCTGATGTTTTTATAAAAATTAACCAGCATTTTTCAGCCCATGCGAATATGTAGTGTTCTCTTGAGTCTTTTCTGTCCTCCTTAAAATCTTTGCTCTCTTTTGGTGATCAGTTTCTTCAAAAATTGAGCTTAGATTCTTTGAAAGGTTTATCAAAGCTTAAAAAGGTTTTCTGGTAACCTGGAATGCCTAATAAGGATGTAAAGTATTGTGAGAAACTTATGCTGTAATGTCATCTGCAAATGAAAGCAGTTGGATGGTGATGGTTTAGAAGCTATTTAACCCTCAGTGGAGCAGCTAAGAACATTGTCAGACAGAAAAGCCATATGTTTATATTAACCATAGGTTAATATAAACCAAATTGACCAAAGGTTATTTTTGGAAGGGGAGAGACAGCCTTCCATGGTCTGATTTCTTAAAACAAGATGGGAATTTCTGGGAGCAGAGATCAGGTTTTTGCTGTGCTGTGCATGATAGAATTGAGGTAAAAATGGGTTTGTAATCTTCCATTTTCTTTAGAAGCTCACTGTATCAAGCAAAAAAGAATTGTATCTGTTGTACCTCAGGTGAAGCTGTTATTTTCACGTAAAGTAAAAATTTTGTCAAAAAGTATAATATCCTACTTATAACTGCAATGCTAGAAGAATGGCCTATTTTTTCTGAATTAAAATGAAAGACTAAGAGAAACCATGATCCATAGTTAGCTCTCAGCTTTTTGATAGTTTATTTTGTGGAAGTCTTACAGGTTAGACTAAGGAAATATTTCTTAATCATACAAAATAGTATTTCATAAATGTTTGTCCAGTATCAGCATTGGAAAATAAACTGAAAGGTTCTTCTGGCAATTGTTTTATGTTCTGAAAGTGTTGGAACAATTGGAGGGATAGAATATCTAATTCATAAAGCAAGATATGCATTTGAATTTCTAAGCTCATTCCTTTCTAAGTTGAAAAAAATCACTGTTAGACATTTATGAGTCTTATTAAACATATTACTAAACGACTCAGAGCTGTTTCATTTTGTTACAGTAAAGCTTGTCCTCATCACTGGATATCAAGGTGATTTATAAAGGAATTAAATGTTGTTACCCCAATTTGACAAATTGGGGTGCTGACATGTAGAAAAGTCAAGTGATTTGCCAAAGATTACTCAGCAGACTAATGGAAAAACAAGAACAGGCTTTAATCTCTTCATTCTGAGTCACTCCAGTCCTATAATCATTGGGCCATAGAATGAAATGTGAAGGATTATGGAAGTTTTATTATGTGATGCTGCTTCTCTCTTCCTGGGTTCTTAGTGCGGGTATATGTTGTTTGACAGCTGATTGGCATGTGAACGAGTTTGTGTTTGGTTATATAACATTAAATCTTACCTATCTTCTGTTGGTAACATTTTTCTTGTTTCATAAACCAAGCAGGAATGCAGCTGTCATGCTTTTTCATTTCACATATCCTTTGCAGATCTTAATAAAGATTATTATCTAAAGCTCTATACTTAATTCCCAAACTTTCACACTTTTGAAATCCATGGAAATGAGAACTAAGCTCCAAATTCACTCCAAGAGCTGAGCTTTTCCTTTGAGATCTTGATGTTCATCCTTCTTGAAGTTCAGACATGTTAGAACTGTGGACTCACACTCATGATTTACACAAATGGATCTAGTACTTATGTCTTCCAAATTGTTCACAAGAGGTAAGTAAAATTTTATATTTAGAATTTCATAGGATTTTTTTTTAATTAAACTGAATTTTATGAACACTGAACAGTAATACAAGTGATGTGTGTGTGCGTGCGTACACATGTATTAGTGAATTGTCTTAAATGACTGCATCATCACACAAAATCTTTCCTCTTTTCTTAACCATGCCTTTCGACATGGAGTTTTGATTTGTGTTTACATCCAATTTAGTTTCTTCTTGGAAAAACTCTTTTAACTACAGTCTTCTCCAAGCATATAAACCCGTTCGTGTAGTGCGTTGGGGACAACAGGTCTTGTGCTGTTAGGAGGCAGCAGTTCCTTCTATCAAGCTGCAGATCTAGAAGTTAATTTGTCAGCTTACACAGGCATGTGTAAAATTTTCTGTGGCAAGATAGCTAAAGTCAGCTTGTAAACCTCAAATTCTTCTGAAGTTTGCATCAGGGAGATAGATTCAATAGTAAACAAGAGTGAGTTAACTGGGATGAATAAAGCAACTTTCTGCATTATGCACAGAAACGAGGGTGTAAGGCTTCATGAAAGTAGGCTGGCATTATGGAAGAAGGGAACTAGGGGAGTCCATAAGGGCCTGGGAAGTTGCAGTTTAATGTCTTTGGAGATTTTCCTTGAAGGCTGTTAGCATACTAACTCACAGTATTCTAGGGGGAAAAAAAAAATAAAGAAATGAAACTGAAGAATATGTCAAGAGTAAACGAGGGTTGGAAAGTCAATATTACTTGGGAATCTCATGTTTCATTTCAAGTCTTAAAGGCTTTTGTGGGAAGGGTAGTTTTGGATTGCAGGGAGGGAGAAGCATTGCAGGAGCTGGAACTTGGGTGATGCCGAGCACGTGCTGTCAAGCCTTAGCATGCAATTTTTCTGCAGCATCTTTGCTGTACAGGTGACTGCGGTTGGTGCCATGCACAGGTATTGCTCTGAAGACAGATAGCATCATACTGCTGCTGAACATGGGGCTCAGACTTTCAGCAGGTGTCTTACAGTCCAACAAAATACATTTTAGAGAAAAATGATAATTTTGATTACAATTAAAATGATTACAATTAAATTTTTTTTTTTATTACAAATAAAATGATTAAAATTAAAATGATTACAATTTCCAGTCACTTTGAAACCTAAGTATTGAGATTGCCCAGTCATTATTGGGGAAAATAAATAGCTGTAACTGAAGCCCACAAATTCTGTTTGGAACCTGAATGCTAATTATTATTTCTGTCTTGCTGTTACTGTGTGTATTCAGAACTCACCGTATATGTGCTGTTTTATTTTTGACCTTGATTTTCTTCCAAAACCAGCCTTATCTCTGGAAGGGACAATATGTCTTCCCCTGTACTTTATTTTTTCAAATAGTAAGTGCAATAAAATAAACCTTCCATTTATCTATGTGGAAAATTATTTATAACAGGGGAAGCAGTGAGACAACCACCACAGCTTGAGTTTACAGCTCCTGTTTTTCAAAATCTTTGTCCTATGAATTTAGTCAAATAAAATTGCTTTTAACTATGTAGAAATGGGAAAGGTGAAAAGAACCTTCAAAAAATAATCCTCCAAGCCTCTATGATATCTTAATTTTTTTTGAGCAGCATGACCATTCGCCAAGAGGAGTATTGTATTTTGCAGTGCTGAAAATTAAGTATCCTGCCCTTGTACTTCTTTCTGATTGTTGCTGTGTAAAATGGCAAAGTTGATTAAGGAATTAGAGGTTCTCATATGAGCTGTCAAAAAAAATACAAGGAGATTTGCATCTTGCATTCCTGGGCTTTTTTAGTCATACAGCATCATCCTGAAGGCTAGGCAGAGAAATGAAGATGAAAGAATGGTTCCAGCAGTTCCAGAATTGGAACATACCTTAGCAACAAGGTTAGGCAAACACTGTCAGCAGCACTGCAAAAAAGAAAGTTAAAAACTAGTCAAGCTTTAACACCTGGAAAACCAGTATGAATAATGACCAGCTGCCAGCCATAACTCTGATTTTGTTTAATTATTTTTTTTTTCCTAGTTCAAGCAAAGTGTTTCTGGTTTTTGCACTGAAGTTGTGTTACATCAGTATACATTTGATCCCCATAGTGCCATGAAGCTCACAAAAGTAGAGCACTACAAAATATTGTGCAAGAGAATTAGTAGATTACATGTTATCCTTGAGTTGCTTTTGGTATAAAAGCCCAGTTGGCAACAGTCTGCTATTTCACATCTTAAAGAAGAGGGCATGTCTGCTGTGGTGAATCCTGAAAAAGAGATGCAACTGAGATGCAAAGTTGTGGTGAAGTTATAAATGGAAATGTAAGTACAGCTTACATTGCATCATTCATAACCCTGTGTTAAAGGTAATGGTCTGTAACTGCAATCAACTTCTAGCGGTGTTTTTTTTTGTTTCTTTGTTTTTTCTTTAAGGTTAGGGATTGGTTTTCAGTGTTTGGTTTTTTGGTGGTGTTTCCTTTTTGGAAAATAGGACAAAAACCCAACACACTCAACTAAATTAAGAAAAAAACCATACAAAACCATACATATCCCTTAAGACAGTTTGTAATTTTTAGGGGAATTTGGGATTGTGTATGACTTTTCCCTGTTTCTTCTTGCTGATTAGAATATAATCACAGCACTGTATGCGACAGTGAACCAGTACCCTGTACCTAGGATAGCCATTTCTGTTGTCATTTGTTCTGTTAGTGTATGGCCTGATGTGCCTAGATTCCAGATGAGAAGGCTTTGGATATTGTCCTTTGAGCTTTTAGTAGCTGAACTAACAAGGCAGCTGCTTGGATTGGAGGGTGTTTTGAACTCACCAGTCTATAAAAAAATGGACTCTAGATGGGGAAAAATCTTTTGTGAAAGTTTAACTGACACTTAAAAGAACAATAAAAAGATAATTTCTAGGTAAAAAATGATCAAAACTTGTCCTCTGGCACTTCTCATTTAAGGTACACCTTGAAGCAGTGGAAATCTTTCCTGATGCATGTATGGTGTTGGATTGCCTTGAGGAGAATGACATTTGGTGTTGTGTTTTCTAGACTTATTAATTTGTTAAAAAAAAAAATATGAAAAAACCCCTAATGCTAGGTAGTTCTTGCTAGCCTAGAACTTCAAAATGGCAGCTATTAAAAAAAATAGCATACCATGGAAAGATCATCAGTGAGGTGACAGCTGTTGGTTCTGCAGTGTTGGTATTTCTAGCTCAAGGTAACTGTGCTTACTAAATGATAACTTTTAGTGTTGAGCCACGGAAATGGTAATGGGAAGTTGAGCCATGCTGAATAATAAGTTTCTGGCAATATTAGTAAAACATTGTGTCAGTTTGGACCAGGTTTTGATACATTTTCAGATTATTTCCACACGCTCTTCAGTGGTGGTCTTTCAAAACTGACCTTAATTGTGTCTGATTTTCACTTTGGTATACATAAACCAGGGATATTTAATAGATGCTACTGAAACAACTGCTGTGGTCAGGTCCTCAGGTATTGGACAGCACAACTGTTTGTTGTTCTGCAGTTATTCTAGACAGTACATAGTATCAGTACCTAGTATTGTTACCTATGTAATTCAGAAATTTCTGCAAAAGTTGGAGAAAGTAGTGGAACAAGGTCTTTCTCTTGTTGATAATACTTTTTATGCATGTGAAGGGCTAGTTTGTGTTTCTTGAGACTTTTCCATAACTAACACAAACAATCTCTGTGTCTGCAAAACTTCATTTCCTTATCCTTCTCCTGTGATACACAGATTCCACGATTAAAACAATGTGAAGCAGTTCTGTTGAAAAACACTCAGTATCTGGAAGTATTTAGAAGTCATTATGTCTGTGTCTGTAAGCAACCAGTGTTCATGTCCTGTGAGAGAAGGGAGAAAGGCTCCTTCAGGACAGTATTAGTTCTATTTCAAAAGTTTAGATGAAATGCAAGCTTTACTGACTGCTCTTACGTATACTGATGTTTTGCAGGTGCTTAAATTCAGATGAAGAAAGCTGACACACTCTGACCATAAAAACTACTCCTTTGTGTAGTTTTGGTTTCCTCTCCTGTATCCAAAATGCTTAGTGTTACTACAGTGCAATTGAATTAGATGCAGCTCTCGGCACTGTGACTTGCATGGTGGTAATCAGGAATTACTACTGAAATTAAAACCACTGTTTATTATCCATATGGAAACATAAGATCTTGGTAGTGTACAAGTAAAGAGGTATCTCTGAAGTTGCCCAACTTCTTTTTACAAAGCTGTATTTTACAACTTACTTATATTTTCTGTGGTATTATTGGCCATTCAGCAATGAAAAAGATTCCGTTTTCTCATCTCATAAACAGCAAAGGGTCTCAGATGTACTGACTTTGCTTTTGCTAGCGCTGAGGTTGGACCTATGAGTCCTTCCTCTCCCCTAGGCAAGAACTGTTTAAGCTAATCCCATTTCAGTAGCATACAGCAGTAGCAGATCCTTATCATCGTAGTCTTCAGTGGGGGCTGTTCTAACAGAAACAAAAGCAATCACAATAACAGGAAGATGGACTGAGTGAACAGAAGAGTATCTATGATTGCTTGCAATGAGATATAACACGTAGGTGTGCAAGTCTTGCATCTGGGTGAATTTCCAATGGTTTCTGTGAAAAACCTCTAATAGGGAAAATTTTTGAGCATTCGAATCATCTTAAATTAGGTGATAACATTTGGTATAGATAGTCTGCCTATAAAAGATGCATTAAATAATTAAGCTTACATTTAGTGGGAGTTGTTTTTGAAGCAGAAATGTCAAAATTCAGTGAATGTAAAATGACAAATATAGCAACATGAGATCAAAGAGACATGAGAACAGGGAGAGCAGAAATGTGTATCTTTAAAATATATCCTCCAAATCTGCCAACACCCTAAAGATTTCACTCCAGCTTAGATAAATGGGAATTGTAGATATATTTAAGAAAGTAAACAAGAAGTTTGTGTTTATAAAGTTGTTGTAATGAGTTAGTAGCTTATTGTACACTCTAAAACCAAAACCACCCCTTAATGATCACATTTTAATAGCAAAGTATTAAGCACAATGGAATTCTCATATGGTAAACAAATGTCACTGCAAACACTTGCTTCTGCTTGTCTGTCATACCTGGTAGAAGGAATCAATAGGAAAAAAAAGCGCCTTAGCATAACTAGCATGTCTTATAAATAAAGCTGTCTTGGAAAACTACATAATGTTTCATCGAAATAGTTATTAGTATTCAGTATCATCAATCATTCACTTAATCTTGGTTTAGCAAAAAGTTGATACACCATGTTAACGTTTAACACACAGTATTGGGTGTGAAAAAGGAACTTTAAAACATCTTTGTCTTAAACCATGAACAACAGAGAAGATCTGAGAGTGCAGAAAAATGATGTGTGCAACTCAGAGAAATCACAGAATCCCAAGGGTTGGAAGGGACCTCGAAAGATCATCTAGTCCAACCCCCCCTGCCAAGGCAGGGCCACCTAGAGCACATCACTCAGGAACACGTCCAGTCGGGTTTTGAATGTCTCCAGAGAAGGAGACTCCACAACCTCTCTGGGCAGCCTGTTCCAGTGCTCTGTCACCCTCACAGTGAAAAAGTTTTTCCTTACATTAACTCGGAACCTCCTATGCTCCAATTTGCACCTGTTGCCCCTTGTCCTATCGCTTAGTGAGGCCAGAAGAGCCTGGCTCCATCTTCCCGACACTCACCCTTAATATATTTATAAACATTGATGAGGTCACGCCTCAGCCTCCTCTTCTCCAAGCTAAAGAGACCCAGCTCCCTCAGCCTTTCCTCATAAGGGAGATGTACCACTCCCTTGATCATCTTAGTGGCTCTGCGCTGGACTCTCTCTAGCAGTTCCCTGTCCTTCTTGAGCTGAGGGGCCCAGAACTGGATGCAATACTCCAGATGCGGCCTCGCCAATGCAGAATAGAGGGGGAGGAGGACCTCCCTTGACCTACTGACCACAGCCCTTCTAATGCCCCCCAGGATGCCATTGAATGTGGATGAATCATTTTGTAGTTTTATTTGTAGCTGTTGTACACTTTTGTTTTGCTGTTTCCTTTGACCAAATGAATTGTGGTTTTAATTTCCTTTCTATTTTTTATTCAGTCTTTTAACATGCTAGTGGCATTTTAATTGCCTGTGTACTCAATATTTGGAAGCTAGAATGAGGAGGAATAAGGAGAGCCAGACTAATGATAAATATAAGGACTGAAAACAATGTTACTGCAGAGGAGCTCGTAGGACTTTCATGAACAGATGGTCTGATCCTGTAAGGGTAATTATATCATGATCCTAATTAATCACAGCAAGACTGACCTGCTACTGACTCAAAAGTAATTTCAGTTAGAGGTTCTTCAGTCTGACTTTGATTTTATTTTTTTTTAAATTTATTTATTTTTTTTTTTTTTTTAGTATTTTGTTTTCAGTTCAGATCTGGATATCCATGTACTCTGTATGCAGTAGGGTGGCTTCAAAAGATAAGAGTGTAGTCACATATTGGCAAAGTTGACGCCAGTTACTGCTTCATGTAAGATCCCAGGACTTATAGGCGATCTCTTGGACTGAGCCCAACTCTTTCTCTGTGACCTCTTCTTGCAGATAACTAGTGATAGGACAAGAGGGAATGGTCGCAAATTGTGCCAGGGAAGGTTCAGGTTGGAGATTAAGAGATATTTCTTCTTGTAAAGAGTGGTCGGGCATTGGAACGGGTTGCCCAGGGAGGTGGTAGAGTCACCATTCCTGGGGATGTTTAAGGAAAGGTTGGATGTGGCACTTAGGGACATGGTTTAGTGGGTAATAGGTGGTGAGGGGACAGTTGGACTAGATGATCCTGGAGATCTCTTCCAACCTTAATGATTCTATGATCCTCTTCACGGCACTTACCCCATTTCTATGTTGTATTCCATTGCTAATGTCAATGAGTTTTCTTTCCCAACAATGTATCCAGTAATTCGGCAAGTAGCTTTTCAGTAATTTATTTATCTGCCCATCTGTCACCAGGAAATATTTATCATTTTAGTCTGGGGTCTAGGTTAAATGAATTTAATTTCATTGATAAGTCCCAAGTAATTTCCATGAGCATTTCTGTGAAGAGTTTACTTGTGTGATTTGTCTGGGGCTTTTTTCTGTTTGACCCTTCTGAAGACCGGTTATACCCTTGCTGTTAGGACTTTATTTCTCCAAATATTAATGCACAAATGCTGACTGGTTATTCATTTTACTGCAATTTTTACTGTATTTCTAATTGTGCCCATTGGGAACTTTAACGGTTATAACTGAAATAGCAAAATACCATGTAAATTACTGTTTCCTATTGGACAATTATTGTTTTCTACTCAAGAATCCTAAGGTATGATGGTCAAAATATGAGCAAACAAAAATAAAGCAAATAATGTCTGTTTTCCTTTTTAAAAAGAAACCACTCTGTAGCTCTGAGATGATGTTTTCCCCCCTCGTTTGCTTTTCTTTGATCAAGTTGTATTAAAGAGATGACATGAGGCAAATGTTGTAGCTCTGATTATGCATTTTCTTTATTGTTTATTGTGTCTGGTTTAGTCTGAAATTCTGTAAAACTCTTAAAAGGTGTAGCGTAATGGCTTGTTAGATTAAGTGCTCCAATTCTCTGAACCAGTGACTACCTATAGCTGTGAATGAGAGAACCTAGAAATGAAATGCTGTGAATAGATCAAGCCCCGTGAGGAGCTGAGGCAGTTTTGAAGGAAAAGGAGTACTAGCTCATTATTTGTTTCATGATCCTACTGTCATTCCTAAATATACCAAATATAGTAGTTAAACCAAATGAAGTGCTAAAGTACATTTTGTACATTTCAGGTGTTTTGCTGAAAGACAGTCAAAAGCGTTCAGCTGCGTGTATAGTTACATTCCTAAATTAATAATAAAATATTCTGAGGATCACAGCAGCTTCCAAAAGGAGAGGGAAAAAAATATTTTCTGTATGTAGCCGTTATATACACACACAGCATAAATAATTTTGTTTCCTTGATCTTCATTTAATTCCAGCTCTGCTGCACATTCTCCTCTTCTAGAGCTGCAGAATTTCTCCTGCTACAGTTTTTCTTTTGTCTCATGGTGGTCCTCAGGAAGCAAAGTTTTGGTCTTTGAAGTCTAGGAAAAAGACCACGTCAGGTGTTCCTGTTAGGTAGATTTTGTCTTTTAGGAGAGAATTGTTCATATTTCTTCCACAGATTTCCAAAAACCTAGGTTCTGTTCCCTAGCTTTTCTAGTGCAGTAGGAAATCTGATTTTTTAGTGTGCAGGTGAGATGAGAACAGAAGAAGAAAGTTATTGGCTTTTTATTTCCATTCCATTTTCTTTTGCCTTTGTTTATAATTCAATGCTTTTGGTTACTCTGGGGTTTTTTTGAACTCACAGCAGAATGCTTATAGTCGAGAAAAAAATGATGAAAAAATCTGTTAACTTCTGAGCATTCCAAAAAGACTAATTGTCCACTTAACACAGGAGATCTTTGATAAATTAGATGGCACTTTAAATGGCAGACTATTTCCAAATGTAGAAAATTTTTCAGGAATAATGACTAGTAACTATAGCTAGGAAATGTAAAACTTGGATCTTCATGTCTGTATTTATGCAAAAGTCCTATCTCAGCTTAAGAAGCTGGTAAAGTCTTGTATGTAAAACTTGGAAATGCCCATGTATAATTTGTCAAAATCTAGCAGTGTTTCTGCAATATGCACAGAAAGTAAAGTTCTTTCTATCTTCCTTAGAGTTTTAAAATACCCTCTATTTTAGTAAAGCACCTGGTTAAAATTACAGATTGATTTGAATAGCTTTCATCTCCTTTTAATTTGTCTCACTTTTGTATTTCCCTGAAACTGAGGTAAAGTTTTGATTTGAGATGCTGTAAGTATTTAAGGTTGCACAAACTTGGAATCGATGTAATGTGAGTGCACCTGAACCACGTGGACTGCAACGGGGCTCGAACGTGCCTTTGCAGGATCACATTGTCTGGCCACCTGCATATGACTTATTTGCTACTTATTTTTCCAGTGCAAGGTTGTTGCATCACTGACAGTGTCATATCACATTCTCCTTTCATACTCTCTGTCAGGGCAATAACATTAATTTGTGTCCATTTGAATAATACTCGTCACACAGAAAGAGTTCTTGTGACAGGCATGGGCTTTGTTTAGCAAAAACACTTTTAACAAATGGCAGTTTTGAGACGCTTCATTTTACAGGAAAGAATCAGAATGGCTAAACAGTTCCAACCCATGATCTTTTATTTCAGTTTGACCATTTGCCGGTGCACTAGGCATGTGATAAATGTAATTCACTTTCCATGGTGCAATCTACAGGCTCCATAAATACAATGATCAAACCTCCTCTCAATTTCTGATTGCTGATTGTTGCCTTTTTGTTTGCAGAGTGATTCCAAGCTCTTTGATGCATCTTTGTGCTTACTGCAGGGGTATTGTACGTGCCTGTTGTTTAGGCTTTGTGCTCTGACGTCACTAGCACACAGAAGAAATGAACTTTTCCATGAGCAGCCACTGCCATTTTAAAATACACTGCAGCAGGGCCTGGGGCTGCTCTGCTTGACTGTGTTCCTGAGGGGCCCTTTTGGCTCTTGCTGAGCCAGCTGGGACTGTGTCCTCCTTCCACACAGGCCATCCTGCAGACACCCCCCACCCCACCCCCAGTCCTGCAGTTTATACACAATAGAGAGACCAAACACTAAAGAGATTCCACCTGTAAAGGTAACACTCCAGGAGATTGCTTCGGATTCATGAAGAAGGTGCAAAGAGGACGTAATGTTAAACGTAACCTACCTGGTCAAGTAGGTTAAACTGTGACCAGGGCTACTGCTGGGGCTGCTGAGGCTGGAATTACTGGTGTGGTACAGATTAAAGCTCTGCCTCTTAATTAGGCAAAAGATTGGAAAACTGTTCAGACAAAATTGGATAATTCTAAGAACTATTTAAAAAACCCAAACCAAACAAACCCTACTCCCATCCTCTCCACTGAATCCTCAGCAACCCACCACCAGACAAAAAAGCCTCAACGGCCCTGCACTTTATGTAAAATTTCTGCATTAAACTGAGGTGATCAGACAGGATTTAAAAGATCTTTGTAAGTTATTCAAGGTCAGCGGGTTATCTACCCATGAAAATGCAAACGCAACCCCAGGAAGTATCAGCCCTATGTTTCTTTGTGGACATTAAGTGTTAATGATGTCCCTGAGCAGTCATTTTCTGGACTGTTTTTAATGAAAAATGAGCATAAAGTAGAATTGAAATAGAGATGGGCAAGGACCATAGCCAGTTTCATCTTATGGGGAGACCAATGGTTTATCTGTCTAATGTAGGAAAAACAAAGCATGAGAGTTTTTACAGGTAGCTGTGTTTAAGTACCATATAAAAAACCCGACCTGTTTAAACTAGGAACCAGCATTGACACCAGTTATTTATATATTATGGAACAAACTCAGGACGTGGAAATAACAAAAATTCTGCTAAAGCAGGGTTTGTAGATAGGAGGTCCATACTGCAGCTTGCTGGCAGTCTCCAAATTGTATTCATTTCAAAGTGACATTGTGGCCAAACAGCCAAATATTAGCACATTACCAGAAGTTATTAGTGACGTCAGTCTGGTACCTAACTACCAAGGGATATCAAGCAGGAAGCAAATGCATAGGCTGAAGTTCCATAATTTTATATATAAAAGCATTTGTAACTGGGAAGATGAAGTGCTTAATGTATAGACTAAGGGACATTCTCTGTTTTTTAATAATATGAAAATACTTTTTGTGATCTAGCACTGGAAACCCCTGAGGAAAATTAGTCACTGCCGAATAAAGCAGCCTACAAAGTTTGCTGGAAATGTTTTTGATCAAGTCTATCACAGTTCAGCTTGTCCTTTTCAATTGACAGCAATATCTTAGAAGTTGTACTACCACTTTTGCCATCTTATTTCTGCCAAGATTTTGTAAATATCAGCTACTCCAAACTGTACAAGAAAACCTGTCTGTTCATCACTGTGTTCAGTTTTGACATCAAAAAGTGCTTAAAACCATTTACATTAGCCAAACCTTTCACAAAATGCTGCATTTAGTGGCAATTGGTTTAGTATTTTACTTGCAGCACAAGTTATAAAATGTGCTAAATTTGATTCTCTAACTCACTTTTAAGACAAGGCTTAATGCTTGGGGGCTGTAAATTAAAAAAATATATGTATTCTTGAATTTTCATGTTTAGTGTCCTTACGCATTAGGACCTCCAAGCCAGCTCTAGCAAACCTTTATGGACGAAAAATAACACTTCTCAAATTGCTGTTTCTTCCTATGCTTATTAGGAGAAATAGGGATTAAAATGTATTCTGTAGGTTGTCAGGCCATGTTAATGTGGTCTGAGTGCAGCCAGCTTTCTCCCCGGATGCCGTATTGTGATCTCTTTGCTGTGACTCTTAGATGTGGCTTCCAAAATTCATTGTGACAATGTTTCAGGCCGAGGTGTGCGAGGCCCTTATCTCAACATGCAGTAAGCCACAGTAGACCAAAAATCCTCATTTACTGGAAAAATACTGGGTCATAGAAAGAAATAAAAGGCTTGGAAATACCTGTTTAGAATGGGATATAACTGGTTGTCCTGCTAGTAGTATTGCCCAAGTTTGAGAGCAGGTCAAGGTAAACTGATGATTTTGTAACAAGGTTTTTTCCCCTCTTTTTTTTTTTTAAACCCTGATTTGCCACTAAGTCAAACCAAATGGATCTCAGATTTTTGCCTCTGCTGGGTGGTGAGGTTTAGGGAGGTCTCAGCAGCCATATGAAAACTAGGCTTCAGTGCCTACAGCAGCAACATCTGTTGTGTTCTGAGTTCCTGTGCTCATTGCCTGTGCTAAAATGTAATTGTTGACTTCAAACAAACACAAGGGAGAGTATTTAGCTATCTTAAGTGTATCCACGGCACTCATCTGCCTTTCAAATCACACAATTTCTCTAAGGGTCATTCCTTTCTTCAGATTTGGGCTCTATATGAAGAAAGTGTATTGTATTGGCTCTTCCTAGTCCTTTCCCCATGTTTTATAGAGGCTTTCCTTACCATATTTCAGGTCTGGAGAACTTTCTCACAGTATTAGTTTCTGCAGTCTTATTTGCAGAAACTATTTGCGTTTGAAAATGTAAATCCTACTTAATGAGGTGGATGTTAACAATCCACTGTTTTCTGACCAGTGATGTCTTTATAAAGTCATGTAAACTCTAAGTTGATTTGATGTGATGCCTTTACTTTGCATGCAAATACAGTTTTCAGCCTTTTCAAGCAAATATACTTCCAGATGTGTCTGTTACATCTCTGATAAATAATGAATACAAGAACCTAGGCAGCTCTGTCTTTCTCTGCTCCTTTCCAGAGTGCTAAAGGAGGAATCTCATTAGCTAAGCCTAGCAGGAGCTCTGTTGTACTTAACTGATGATCCTTCACATAGCCTCACTTGTCTGGGCCATTTGGAAGGTCATGAACAAAGGGTAAAAAACATGATGAGTTTTCAATATACATAAGCACAGTTGGAATCTGGCACAAATTTACCGGTGAAAGCACATTTTACTTTCCACATAGATAACTACATTATTTCTACTTCTCTTGTACCTGCATACCTTTTATTACCCCCTCCTTCAACTGGTTCATAACTGGTTCATAACTGGCTGGATGGTCGGGCCCAGAGAGTGGTGGTGAATGGAGTGAAATCGAACTGGTGACTGGTTGTGAGTGATGTTTCCCAGGGGTCGATGTTGGGGCGCATCCTCTTCAACATCTTTGTTGATGATTTGGATGAGGGAATTGAGTGCACCCTCAGTAAGTTTGCAGACGACACCAAGCTGGGGGGAAGTGTTGATCTGCCAGAGGGTAGGATGGCTCTGCAGAGGGACCTGGACAGGTTCGATCGCTGGGCAGAGGCCAACGGGATGAGGTTTAATGTGGCAAAGTGCCGGGTCCTGCACTTTGGCCACAACAACCCCAGGCAGCGCTACAGGCTGGGGGCGGGGTGGCTGGAAAGTTCTACAGAGGAAAAGGACCTGGGGATGTTGATTGATGCTCGGCTGGACATGAGCCGGCAGTGTGCCCAGGTGGCCAAGATGACCAACGGCATCCTGGCTTGTATCAGGAATAGTGTGGCCAGCAGGAGCAGGGAGGGGATCGTCCCCCTGTACTCAGCCCTGGTGAGGCCGCACCTCGAGTGCTGTGTCCAGTTTTGGGCGCCTCACCACAAGAAAGACATTGAGGCCCTGGAGCGTGTCCAGAGAAGGGCAACGAAACTGGTGAAGGGTCTGGAGCACAGGTCTTATGAGGAGCGGCTGAAGGAACTGGGCTTGTTTANTTGCCCAGGGAGGCGGTGGAGTCATCGTCCCTGGGGGTGTTTAAGGAAAGGTTAGACGCTGTACTGAAGGACATGGTTTAGTGGTTAATACGTGGTGGGGGGACGGTTGGACTGCATGATCCTTGAGATCTCTTCCAATCTTAATGATTCTATGATTCTATGATTTTATTACTGAAGATTTTAATAATAAAACTGTTCTTTTGGTCAGCTGTCTTTACAGGGTTTATGTGCTTGTGTACTTTATTTATGAGGGAATTTTTTGGCCTTTGAGTCTTAAGTAGTTTTGCCTTC
>VWZZ01000612.1:46357-162680 GCA_013399095.1 Psophia crepitans
AGTCTTTAGTTGTTTTGCCCCTCCCCCCCCCCCCTTTTTTCTTTTAGTTTTGAGTAGTTTTTCTACTACTTATGGCTCAGTTAAGGTTACAGATGGGTTCTAGTGCTTGGGAACTCAAGGTATTACCTCCGAGTTTATTCCTGGGGAAGAGACTAACGTTTTGTGAGTAGTCAAACCATTTTAGCCATCTGACTGTCACTTGCTGACTAAAGCTTTAACCTCTAGTCACCCAAGGGTACATTGTGTTAAGGGATGGTACGCCTTAAGTTCAGATCCTGCTGACGATTCAAATGAGGAAGAGTTACACAAGGGAGCATGTGAGGAGGATGTGAGCTGTTTCTGAGTGACAGCTGCCACAAGTTCACCTGAATATCATGAAGTTATGAAGTTTGCACACTTCTTCTATCTGTTTGCTAGAAATAGACAAGTGCTATACTAATATATATGTGTTATTTCTGCATCTTGTGCTTAACAGGTCTCTCTTGTCCTGTGTTGTGTGTGATCTGCCAAGAATGAATGTAGGTGTAGCTTAAATGTAGGCTTAGGTGATGCTGCTGAGCTATTATTGATACATATTGTTTTTCTTACCAGTAGGTAACTGGCGCCGATCCATGGCGCTCTGCTTTTATGCTGTTGGGGGCAATCAATCTCAGTAAAGGCATTTTCAAAGAGTGTAACAGAACTATGATAAAGATTTATCCTTAAATATATGGTGTGCATTTAATCAAAACACTTTTAGTGATACTCTTTGTACAGAAACAAAGCACATCTTGTACAGTAGTATAAAATCTAGATTTGTAGTTAGCTTTTGCACATAAAAATATGCACCAGAGGAAGGAGTATTTGTAAAGCTTTTTAATTTGGGTGAAAATGTTATTACAGAGAGAAAAAACAAAGTAACTACCTGAAGTCTTTGTTCTCTTTTCTAAGTAATCTCTTTTTCTTAGTATGAAACTTTGTAGAGCAAATATTTTAGACTGAAAATAAGGTGATGGAATCATGTGGCCAATAGTCAACTGCTCAAGTTGTGTTTTCTTGCTAAGTTGAACATATTTTGCTGTCACAGCTTATATTATAATGGTGTGGAAAAGAACATGAAAAATGCAAAGTTTTTGTTTATCAGCAGTAGCTTTTGTCTTGATGTGTGTTTTTTAAGTTTGCAGTTTTACAAGTCAGTGCCTTTTTTCCATGGTGGCTTTAATACTTGCTCAATTCTCTGGGGAGTTAAGCTGGAGAAAAAGGGTTGACTGAGACAGGGTTTTAAGTGAATAAATGTTTCAGAAGAAAGGAGAGAAAAGGTTTTTGTCTGTGCTAGGGGACAATATGAAAAGCCAGAGATATATCAGGGAGAAGATACTGGAACACACCCATAAATTAAACTGAGAGGAGTCAGCTGAGTGGATCTGCACTGAGTAATGGCTCTCTTTCTTTGGTTCAAAATCTAGTGGACAGTGCAAAATGTAAATTTAGTAGTGGATGGAAAAATGTTGCAGGTTGTGAAGGGAAAGGCCAAATTTCTGCTTTCAGGGATGACATTATGGCTAAGCAAAAAATTGTATGGATTTCTAAAATCAGAAAGGTTTAAGATGATGTAGTAGATATTTTTTTTCCTAAGGATATGAGGAAGATTCAGCAGGATCTTGGATAAAAGAAATAATATTTGGATATTAATTTGCTGAGAGTGGGAAGCGAAGTTATAGACAAAGGAAGAACAAAATTTGGGATAAACAGAAGCAAAATTTGGACCTGAGAAGAGTGCTGTCAGAACTGCAGAAATGCAACAAAAGACACTTTACCTGGAGGAAGGTCTTTGTCTGTAGAAGCTTTCCATTATGTTCTAAAACATTAGTGAAAGCTGTGGTGTATCCAGCAGCTGACAAGACAGACAAATAAAACAGATCCAGTAAATGAGCTGAGAGAGATGAATGTGCAAAATCCAAATGATAGCTACATTCAAAGTCAAAGCTAGCAACAAGAAGCCCTTGAAAGAAGACAGAGATGAAAAGGGAAAGTATGGTGGGTCATGGAGCTTTGAGATAACATGTGGGAAAATTATAAATAAAAAAGATGGAATATTTAGAGAAGCAGGCTTAAAACTGAAGAAAAGGGTCTAGCTAGCCTGCTTACAGGGAAGGACTAACAGATTAATAGCAGAAGAGCTAAGAAGGGTGTCAAGAAAAGGATCCAAACATAGAGTCTGCAGAGGAAGAATCCAAATGCTGTATTTATTTCAATAAAAACAATGAGAAGAAAAAATAACTTGTTCTTCACCACTTCCACATTCCCCTAAAATTTCCATCTAGTGTGCAAAGTGAAGGGAAATACTTTTTTTTAACGTTTGGAAGTCATATGTGCTTATGGAAAAGTTTTGGCAAAAATCTCATGGAACTGCTTCTGCTTCTTGTAAAGGAACATATTTAAGGAATTTTCAGTTTTGTATGTGTTGAGGTGAGCTCTTACAGGCTAGAGTATTTCACCTTTTCCTTGGTTGTTACATCAGAGAGTCCTGAATTAAGTACTGTCCTTCCTCGATGAGTTTGAGCTCTTCACTTTGAGGAGCCTTGATTTTTATAGAAACTACTCTGGAAGGCTTTAAAAGAATTCTGAGCAATCATTGGATGCATTATAATATGTGTCTTTTTTTGTTTTGTTTGTTTAGATCTGCTGGAGTCTTATTAGTGTCATATAAAGGGCTAAGGAAAATCCGTCTTTCCTGTAAAATTAATGTTATTATTTCTTACTTCTTTTTGTAGTAAGCTTAAGAATGTGATTTTTAGCTGATGTTCTCTCTCTGATAGTGTCTGTATTGAGAATTTGGCATCAACAATCAGAAGGTGAAAAACATTTATATATAAACTCAATTTCAGGATGTTTGAAAGAAATAGGCTATATATGTTAATGTAATTAATTGGTGATGTCAGAAAACTGTAAAAAAGATTTACTTAATTCAAGACTCTCTGATGTATCTAAATCTGAATGGAAATTTTTATCAAACCAGAGGTAATTAGAGAGCAGCAATAATTCAGCTAATGTTGGTAGCAACTCATTCAGTGTTAAATCATTATGAAGATCTCTCTAAATCTTTTAAACTGTAAAGCTTTCACTAATAAATAACATTTGTCCAAACTAATTGCTACTTTTATTTGTTATGCTGGTTTTATTTGTTATTATATCTAGAGTACGACAAACTTACTGGGGTATAAACTTGGAGAAATTGCCTTGCTGCAGAGGAGCTAGATTGTGGTACACTTCATCTGTTTGATTCAGAAGGAAGTGGATCTAGGGGCCAGATTGTCTCCTGTGTTGTCTAGTGTGAAAGAAAAACTTATCTGAAGTTTGGACACTGAATATTGACTTGGGATTCCAGTTACATTTGTGGATCAATTACAGACTTCCTGTGCGGCTGTAGCGAGTCATTTAAGTGATACTTTCCTTCACTTTCTCCTGTATATAATGCTTTGCTGAGGCAATGCTAAGATGAAATCCACTGCTAATCTGTGAGCTGCATTGATTCTGCAGCGTGAGGGCCATATTATCACATAAATGAGTTGTCAGAAATCTAATTATATAAAATTATAGAAATGTAATTACATATTATCTAATTATATTTTCCTGAAGAACTTCACAAAGACAAACGCTATTTCAGAAATTAAATTTATATGCCAGATAAAGGATACATGAGATTGACAGCCAGAAGGGAACTGAGCTGGGATAAAACCAGCTTGTGTATTCCTTAGAGAAGTGCACATTTCTTTTAATTCAAAAGAAATGTGAATCATAACATCTGTGAATTCAGCATGTCATATGTAGAAATTTATTTTAAAATATGTGCTTTTATTTAAAAATGGAGTGTCTAATATATGCCTTAATGAAGGATGCCTTAGGATATTTCTTGGCTTTTATTTTCTCAAGCAGGAGTATTGATTGAGTATTGATTGGCTGACTGTTCTCCACCATCAAAGTAAATCCTCTCTTAGAGTTACGTCACAGTCACTGGGCATCTAGAAAAGGTGAAGACAGCAGACACAATTCTATAGATAAGGACATATTTTTTTCTGTTTCAGAGCTCTTTAGTTAAATATTTAATCAAAATCTAAATCAAATTGGGATTTGTATCTCAGAGAGAATCACTGACACCTTTAAGTCACAAAGATACTGTATTGTAGGCTTGTAAGGTATGTCTGTGATGAAATAACATCCTCAGTAGTTACTAAGATGGTATAGAATGATTTGCTAATTATCTATTCATAGAATCATCGAATGGTTCCGGTTGGATTGATGAGATATCCTGAATTACTTTCAGCTCCAATGTTCTTTTACCAATTACTTGCAATTGTGAATTCAGCTGCAAGATATATAGCTGTGTGCTATAAATGTTTAAAATAGTACTTTACTCATCCAGGGATTCATTTAAAGAGCATGATTAGTTCTCATAATGCTTAAGAGTGGACTTAAACTTGGGCATTAGGCATTATCAGGCATTGGAACGGGTTGCCCAGGGAGGTGGTGGAGTCACCATCCCTGAGGGTGTTTAAGGAAAGGTTAGATATGGTACTTAGGGACGTGGTTTAGTGGGTAATAGGTGGTGGGGGGATGGTTGGACTAGATGATCCTTGAGGTCACTTCCAACCTTAATGATTCTATTCTATTCTATTCTATTCTATTCTATTCTATTCTATTCTATTCTATTCTATTCTATTCTATTCTATTCTATGGAATTTTGTTTTGTTGCAAAACTAGTATTGAACTGACGTCTTTAAGCCTAAGAAGAATCTTTTGATTCTGGGACTCAAATACAGGTCCCATGTATGGTATATCCACTGCATGGAAGCATTTCTGTAAAATAACTCTCTTGCTAGCATGGAAACAGTTACAGAATTACAGAGAACAGATTTTGAGGTCTGCTGTTCTATTCTTCTGCCATAAGGCAGAATAAATTATATCTTAGTCATTTCTGCCTTAGTCATTTCTGATACATTTGTCTAATGTATTCTTTCCTTCTTCCACTCCTTTTAGTAATTAGCAGTGTGGCAGTAGCTTAAATATGCTCCAGTAAATCACAGGTACTGTCTTTTTCTACATATTGGATAGATGTGGAATTAAACCCAAAAAGTTTATTCAGGCATTTGCAGTCCAAATGTCAAAAATAGTTTTGGAATAGCAGCAAAAGCGAAAGGATCATTTAAGAAAGATCAGTATCAGGTAAAAGTGCTGATCTCTGTACACATGTCAAATTTCTGGTAACCTTCTTCATGGCCATTTTTTAGTGTTTCATTATAGGATATGTGGATGAGATAAGCCTATTTCTTATTCATAACTGAGAACTTGGCTTTAGGGGAAATATCAGCATCAGTGACAAAGCAGGATAAAGACAATTGACAGGTGGCCTAATGAACAGCCCTCCCTATCAGCATGGAAGAATTGCATTATAACATGTAAAAATGTGTCCTTCCAATCCACAGCTGGACTTAATTCTCAGTGTGGGAACACGCAGGTGCCAGGACAGAATCAGATGACTGTCTTTTTTAAATCCACCGGACCATGTGCTAGCTTTAAAACATTTTTATGGATGTAGCTCAGTATTTGGTACCTTAATAGTGCTGGCTTCAGTGAAATAGGTGCCATGCTACCTTTAGGAGAAAGACCTGTCAAAATGTTTCATCCGTGGTTTAGACATCTTGGCTTTCATCTTGAGCTGAGACTGACGTCTGTCAGATTGTGTCGTATGGAGGAAATGTGGTTTAAAGGTTACAAGAGTGGATGGGATTCCAGTATTTCAGATGAAAGCGAATGGGAAGGTCCTTAAACCGGTAAATTCATTAGGTTCTCACTCCATTGTTAAGCCTATTGAATAATGTTTATGGAGATTAACAATTCTCAATAAAGAAGAAATAAATGGAGAAATATAGATGTATAAAATGGAGCAGTAAAATTCTGATTAAATTGATGAATGCCACGGTCAGAATTTCTCCTTCTACTGATTCCATGTAGCTGCTTGGTATTTAGGGAAACTATTATAATTTCCTATCAATACTATTAAACATAGTTTCACCAAGGAGTAGTTGTACCAGTATCTAATAACAGCAGATCAAAATCCGTACTACGATTGCATTCATTAATTTTCAATGTCATAATTTAAGCTTACTAAAAAGTTTGTATTGACTGCTATTATTTTGTAAAAGAAATTATTTTCATGTGAGGTTTGTAATACTTAGCACCAAACTCATATGTCATATGAGATATATGTATAACTCATATATCACTCAAATATCATCGTGTACATTATTATCATCCATAAAACATAGCGACAGGATACTAAGATAGCAAAAGGTTTTGGTTATAAGCCAAAGTTTAAATCTGCATGGTAGAGGTGAAAACCTTTGTTATAATATGAAATTTACTACTAATAAGCATTTTTAGAAAAGCATATGAAAGATTGAAAATTCAGTTACATGAGCAACAGTGTATCTCTAAAAATGTCTGAGTAATATAGGTTTGCTCATAAATGTTCAGATTCAGTGAGTGGCCAGGTTATAGTTATCATAGATTTGAGGAATAAATTTGAGGTTTTGGTTTGGGGTTTTTTTTTTTTTTTTCACTTTCTTACTGGTATATGTAGATCATATTCGCCTTCTGCAGATTTAGAATTGCTCGCATTCGTAAAATCTTAACCTTAAGAAATGAAAGCATAAACTGCTTGTACACTTCTATTATGTGGAAAAGTTAGGAAAAGTTCATTGTTAGGCAAGGCCTTGTGGTTAACCGAGCATTATATATGACTCTTGAACAGTTCTGTTGCATTCAGCATTACATGAGCTGTCTGCCTGGCTGACCTGCCAGTTACTATCAGCTGTCTGTGTCCTTATCTGCACACATAGGATGAGAATTTCAGTGGTGTTTGACAAGCAGAAACACTATTCTGGTGTTTCTGATTATAATAACTTTTTTTTTCCTAATGAGATTAATGTTCTCAACTACTTCCGAAGGAAACTTGGGATTTTTTTTCAGTAGAATAAGTCTAATACTATATGAAAATACAGAACAGTGAGTTGAGAGATCTCATTGAGCTGACAATAAAGTGAGGGAAAATCTTTGATTTTTTTTTTTTTGAGTGGTTACAAAATGCTTACTTAACTGCTGGAATTAAGGACAAATGTTGTAATGAAGGAACTCGTTATTTGATGCCAGTTCAGGAAGTTGCAAGGAGGAGGGGATGCAGGTTGTGGCAGCACCTTACCACTCATTCTAGAGTACTGAAGCAAAGTACTGTTACAGGAATAAGATCGGAACTGAAAATGTATTAAGATGGATTAACTGTGCTTATTGTATTTCAGTCCATGAGCTCAGACAGCAGGAGATTGCTAGAGATTTGGTTAAAACCAACTCAGCTGCCATTTTGCATCAAAACAATCTAAACTGTCTCACATTCTCTTGAGTTCTAAAATTTGCAACTACTAATTCAGAGAAATGTATGAAATCCTGTTTACTGCACATAAGGTATGTAACTGAGTCTTTTTTCCAAGACATTTGCTTACGATCCTACAGACTGGATAGCATTATTGCTTTCCTCTGTTGCTGCTGTATTGTGATCCATGCTTCACATAACCACATTCAGACCTTGGAGATGGCCTGCTGCTATATTCCTCTGGTTTGTTGTGGGTTTTTTTGTTTGGTTGGGGTTTTTTTGGTTGTTGTTTTTTGTTGTTGTTGTGTTGTGTTTTTTTTTCTGCATCTGCCTCGGTACTCTTGTTCTCTCAATTATTTCTAGATGTAAAGACTGACCAAAGAAGCATTGAATTAGGGACTTCAAGAAGAAAAGCAGAGCTCTTCAACCAGAGACCATAAGGCCTAGTTTGGAACTGCAGAAATTTCCTACGCTATTTGCTAAGCAGCATAAAAAGAAACTTGCTTCATGACAGTTTTTTTTTTTTTTTGTACAGTTGAAAGATTGTGTTTAATTTGGAAGTATATAAAGAATGCCCAGCTAGGATAAATCAGTATTCCGTAGTATGGGTTTTAATGAATTCATGAAGGTTCAATAGGATTTACCTTCCAAACAGAAACTGCAAGATAAGCTTTTAGTTTTCCTTTTGCAAAGGTAGTTTTGCTGGAATCTCATTTCTAACAAATCTTATGTTGTTTACACCTACAGTTTTTGATCTTCTATCCATATACCAACTGTCAGGGAAGCACCAAGCCCACAAATTACTGGTTAGATATGGAGCACAAAGGCCACAAGCTGCTAAACATTTGGAAAGCTCAGCAACTCTTTCCAAAGAGTTTGCACCATTTGAACTCGACCAGTTTTACTTTCACTAATGATTGCATAGCTTGTTTGGCAGTGGGGAGTTTATCATAAATACCGCTTTTGTTCAATTCTGAAGTCAAGTTAACAAATGTAATTACAGTTAATTGTCATCAGAGGTCAAGTTTTTCAATACAGAAAAAAATGCAATGCCTTACAAATTTTTATCAAGAAGCTATGTAAATCAGCTGCCCACAAGAAGCAACAGTGTGATCATGCTGTCTAAAAAAGCTTTTCATCAAAGGTTAGAAACAATCTTTGGCATTCAAGAGACACTGATTTTTGCAAGGCTGAGCAGGCTACATTATCGTTACAATCTGTGTAAAACCAATTTGCTTGGGTGTTGGGGTTTTTTTTTGTGGGTTTTTTTTTTCTTTCTATCTCCCCATTGCTAGCTTCAGCTTTCAAGTGGCAGCATCTGTTTTCTCAAGGGGAGAAAAGAGCACTGTGCCAGGAAATCCTTTGTAAATATTGTGATAGATTATGCATTTTTCATACTATGCAAACACAGTTTAGTCTCTGTCAGCCAAAGCTTCAAAAGAGGGAGCCTGTAGCTTGCCTCCCAAACCTACCATTTTGCACCTGTTTAAGAGTGGTGTGCTTTTTGTGGACTTTGAACACTCCACTCTTACCAGTTGGAGCATACAATTGCGAACATTATCTTTTCTGACAAACGCCACATGTTGTATGGTTTTATTTATTTTATTTTTAAATTTGCTCTTATTCCATTATTGTGGGTAATGCTGTTTAGATCCAGCTCCAAAACCAGACAAATCGGTATCTGTGCAAATCTATTTGTTCGCTTCCGAAGGTCAGAACTCAAACGCCCATCAGGAAGACAGGCTTGTAATGCCATACAGTGTACAACTACACAAAGAGGTCCCAACCCTGCAAAGCTTATGAACTGCCTGGTTTTGAGTTGCTCCATTTAGGGTGGATGTGTGACTAATCACTCAATGAAGTGCCACTTTTAACATGGCTTCCTTGCTTCTGAATTCTGCAGGGATAGTTCTGATGGTTTTTTGATGTCATGTATTCCGTTCTTCTGTGCAGACGTAACCTAACCTCAGTGGCAGTATTTAACGTGCAGAGTTGAGAAATTGTCAAAGCTGCCACAAGATCATTCACAGAACCTCTGTTTATGGTTTCAAACATTTCTGTTTCAATCTCCAGGTTGACAGTCTATATTCAAGACTCTTTATTTCTAAATAAACCATAAGCTTCGAAGGCATTTGATAGCAGCAACTTTTAGATAAATATAGACAAGGGCTGCTCATTTTATAATTTAAAGTCTTTGTGCTTTTCTTTGATTCCTTAGACTAGGCTTTTTGTTCTCTGAATCAGTTGATGTAAATTTGAAACTAACATTGAAAATTAGTACAAATAATTCGGAATTATGTGATTTGCAGTTAGTGCATCTCTTTTTTACAACGTGCAGATAACTTCTGAATTATTCAATCAAGGTTAAATCATTTATGATGTGTTTCATGAGCTCAAATCTGCGAAGGTGTGATAGGGTGCATTGTTCGAGATGCAATCCATGTAGAGGATGTGATCAGAAAAGTTCTAATAAAGAACTTTGCCAGTCCTTAACAAAACTTGTAGGTGGGCCAGACTAGGTGCTTTCTGCTTGCAAACTGAAGAGGTGATATTTTCCACACAGTAATATTGCAAAAGACCTATTTAAAAATTGAAATAGTTGTAGAGAAGGAACTGGACAAGATAAGATAGCTCTGGTCCAACTAGACCTGTTTTTTTTTCAAAAAATATGTGAGTACATCATCTTTGTTATCCTTCTTTGCGTCTCTCACTTTGCTTTCAATATGTCATTTCCTCTCTTCAGATAGTGAAATATAGCAATGAACTGTTCGCTATGGGAGACTTGATTACCGAAACTTGGTTTTGACATGCCAGAAAAGCCAAAAGGCAGGGGAAGGAAGAAAAAAGAAAGTTGATTTCTTCCAAAGTATGTTTTATGGTTTCTTTAAGTATGCTCTATTTTCATGACTTTTTTACAAGACCTATTCAGAAAATTTTTACTTAAATCCAAATAGTGTAGGGATTTGAACCCGTCTACTGCATGTGTGCAGTCATTACCTAAGTGCCAAGCTGTGAAGAAAAGTTGTATTTTCTTCTTTAGACTGTAAGTATAAGAGATCCCCAAATTTAAAAATTAGTTTGATCAAAACCTGGTACTCTCCCACATTTTCCTGGAGTGGAAGAAAGTTTGAAAGATTTTGTTGAGGCTAACATTTATAAGATTAGATCATGGTTAGACTTGTTTGAATGACTGTTACATTTAATTGCTTTACAGATAAATGAAGACTTGGGGAGGCAGGGCACGATAATGTGTTCATGCAACCCTAAAACTTTTCTTCATTTCTCTAAATAAAATAAAAATGCAGAACAGAGAGGTTTTGGGGATGTGGGTAGCTAGTGATCTTCATGATACAGATAATTTTCTTTGTTATGAAATGTGCTTCCGTTGAGACCTGAACTTTTTTAATAATGAATGCAAAAATTTAATTACTGTAGTGGTTTCACCTTGGCTAAATGCCAGGTGCCCACCAAGCCGCTCTATCACTCCCCTCCTCAGCAGGGCAGAGAGGGGAGAGGGAAAAATAAGATGGAAAAGACAACTCCAAAATCGTGGGTTTAGATAAAGGCAGTTTTAATATAGCGAAAAGCAAGGCCGCGCGCGGAAGCAAAGCAAGGAAAACAAAAGATTATTCTCTACTTCCCATCAGCAGGCGATGTCCGGCCACTTCCTGGGAAGCAGGGCTGCAAAAAGCGTAGTGGTTACCCCGGAAGACAAAACGTTGAAAAAAATGAAAGCCTTCCGTTCCTCCCCCTCTCCCTCAGCTTCCCATTGCTGAGCAGATGTCATCTGGTATGGAATATCCGTTTGGCCAGTCTGGGTCAGCTGCCCTGGCTGTGTCCCCTCTTAGAATCTTGCCCACCCCCAGCCTACTGCTGAGGGGGTGGAGGAAGGGTTGGAGACACAGCCTTGGTGTGTGCCGGCACTGCTCGGCAGTAGCCACAACACTGCTGTGTTATCAGCACCTTGCTGCTACCAATGCACAGCACTGTAAGCGCTGCTACGGGGAAATTAACTCCAGCTCAGCCTGACCCAGTACAATTATACAGGTAAAGATGTAGATTATTTGTAAGATAAATATTTTTCCTTGGTGTTAGCAAAATTCCTTTTTTTTTTCTGACAGGACAACAAATACTTTCCAGAGTTGTATCTGACAGTAAAAATACATTTGTCATTTATTTGTAATATATAATAATTAATTTGTAAAATAATAATTAATTTGTAAAATTAACTCAAATTTTGCCATTTGAGTTAATTTTAATTTAAGCCTACACATAAAATACTTTGTTTTCTCTTATTTGCAGTGCTCTTAAAATTTAAAAGTCTATTCCTGCTCTTACAATTATTTATTACAATTGATAACACAGTACTAGCATTTAGATTAGAAGTCTTCCTTGAGGTATGTTTGTCTTGGCATTCTTGGTTTTGGATATTTTTTTTTTTTTAACTGAACACGTTTTCAAGGGAAATTATATAAGTATGTAGGGGCAGGAATTGAAAGGGAAAAATAGATGTCCTAGAATAATTTCTGCTCCTCTTTTTTTTTTTACCTCTGCAGCAGCAGTATATATACTACTTGTGTAGTACTAGTGTAGCATACAGTTGGATATCAATGATTTGTCTAATGGATCTTGATAGATATGAAGTAAATTAAGTATATGCATTGCGCTCTGCCTATACGGATATGACATTCAGTTCAGATTTTGATCATGTTCCTTTAGACACTGGCTAACTATTTTTTATCAAGACGGTTGCATAAAAAAGGAAAACACCAAAACTGTTGTCCTGCCTTCCCTTCCCCACTGTTGCCACTTTAACATAAAGAAGCACACGGTAATTGACTTTCCAAATAGCGAAATCCAACATATTTTGAAGAACTTTCTTGAGAGCTGAAAAAGGTGCTCCATTAGCTGCTGTGTAATAAGATTCCTTCAAATAAATCCTAGCAGCAGAACAAGTGCATTTTAAACAAGAAAAAAATCACAAATTACTAGAGTTAAGTCTGCAGTTTCCTAGTATCTCATGTATCAACAATTTAACTGTAGCTGAATGAAACAGTCAATACATTAATCTCCAGTGCATGTGACTGGACAGATTACTATTGATTTCAGTGGAGTTTAGGTCAGGCTTTAGTAGCCAAAAAGATCAGAATTGGTCAACTGAAAATGAATGATGGTGTAGGCTGTATTTTCTCATTCATTTTCCTATTGGAGAGAGGGAGAGAGAACAGAGAGGGGAGATTACAAATAAGAAAAAAACAAAAACAAAACCAAAAAATTGCAGTGAGGTTTGGAATTTCTGGTATGCTGCTTTAATTCGATGTAACCTTCAAGTAAGGATGTTGTCTTGTATTAGTGTAAAATAAACAGGAGGTCTGGGTTTTTTCCCACTCACTAAGAGTATCAATATTTATTTGAAGAATATTAAGATAATATAGTAAAAGCGTTAACCAAAGGCTTAAGTGAGAAGAATCACAAATCCATACCTTTGGTATTATTTTTGTACTGTTAAGCTTTATTGTAGGGATGGAGTTTAATAAATTGTTACCACTTCAATTCTTGCTTCCTTCCTTACATAGAGAGTTTTTTACTGGTCAGCTGGAACAAGTGATAGCTAAATGTTGTTAATCTTTCCCAGAGAGCAGTCTTATTTTCTCGTCATTCTTTTTTCCCCATGATAGGGGGAATCCTTATTTTCTTGACTGAGATTTGTTTTAAATACCTGTCTAGAAAGCTTTATAATTGGTGCAAAAATTACTCCCACCTTCATACTTCATTCATATTCCAGGATGCATATTGCTTGCAGTAAAGATTGTATAGGAGGCTAAGTTTACTCTTCCTTCCACGGATCTCAGTGGGGTTATTCTATGAATTCAGGTGGAATTTCTTTTGAATTAAGAAACAATCTTCTTCCTATGTCGACAAATGATTTATTAAATGGTCAATCTAAATCACACATGATGTCTGCCATGTTATACCATTAATAAAATAATGAATGTTAAATAGAATATGTTTCTTTCTATCAGACTGTTCATGCTGGTTTTATGTGTTATTTGTTTTCTGTTGAAGTACTTCATAATTATGTTTCTACTAATTTTCTATTCATAGCAGTTTAATTATACGGGCTTCCCTCCTGGCATGCATTAATGTGGTAGCACCTACAAATCTAATAAATTCCAGTCTGACACAAAGCTCTAGATCAGTCAGAATATTGCTCAAATTTATGTTTTCTAGGAGATGTCAGTCTCAGACTTTTAGATTTAGTGTGAAATCTAATGCAATATAAGCTGGAGAAACAGCACCAGGAATAGAAAAGCTAGCTTAAGAAGATGGAGGAATGAGTGTTGCACACAGCATTCAGGCTTACAGGGCCTGCAGTTGGCTCCGGTGGGAAAATGGAGAATGTTTCCATGCAGTTCCTGAGCAATAGATGACACTGCTCTGAGTGGTAGGCAATGAAGGTTTGGGAAAGTGTCAGGTAGAGGAAGATGCTGTGTGTAGGTGTCTCGGTTTTTTGCTGTGATCAGTAGCCTGTCTTCAGACCCGCTTCTGAAGACACAGTGGCTAAGCCTTCATTTCCTTTGGTCACTGTGCTGAGTGTGAGTTTTTCTGAAGCTGTGTGGCCTTATCCAAATCCAACCACACTGCCCCCGACTGAGCTAGTCCGCTGTGCTTCAGATATTTCCTGCCTGCTGAGGCCAGCTGGCTCATGCCAGATGCAAAACCAGAGGATGTGTGAGTACCTTGGTGGCTGGGGTGGTGCATGAGCTCGGTGTCAGCACCAGGGGCAGTCCATGGGATGCCTTGGGCCTCTAGGTAATGTTCCAAGAGTCTTTCGGTCTGCCGATCTGAAAGACTGCAGTTCTGAGTGCAATGTGTGAATGTGCAAATTGTAAACACAGCTCACTATTATTATTATCTGGATCTGGCTGTATGCATGCTGTAGGCATCTGACTGTGAAGTGGCTTTCTGTCCATCTTCCTGGCTGGGCTGAGTTCATGTACTGCTGATGCTTTCCAGGACTGTGTGCAAGCACCTGGCCCAGGGTCTTCCCTTTTGGGTGCTGTGGGACAAAAATAATAAGTATTAGAGAAGTTAGAATGTCTACAACCCTAAATTGTCTATTGGATCTAGCTTTTGCATTCAATATAAGAAGGTAAAGAAAAATAAATACAACAGAGAAAGATGTTGGTGAGGGTGAACAACTGGAAATTTCTACCCATTAGGCACTGTCAAGCAGCCTGTTAGGTATCTTGCTTGAGGTTGGCATAGTTGGATTTTTTTTGCTGTTGTATTGACAGATTCCTTTATGTATTCTTGATACATAACCAAAAGCTGACATTTTCTTTAAAGAAAGAATGTAGAGGAAAGTTGGATCTATAAATCTACTTTGACTTTCGCTTAGTTTTGTCAGGGCATGACTTGACATTCAGCTGAATGTTTAATGTGTCTTTCTCTTGTAGGCTTTATTTAATATCTATTTCTAGATGACTGATGAAAAAGTATTTCGCTTGGATTTGATATGAAAATGATGATGCTTATTTTCAAATGATATTGTTTGATTACTTTCATTCTCCTTGCTGAGAAGAGAATGGGAAATTATACTCCCACTCCACCTCCTTGTGTATGTAAGTGCATATGCACATATTTTTATGTATGTGTGTTTGCATATGTATACACACACCAAGTGAGATAGTTATTGTTAGCCACGCCTCTTTCAGTGCTGTAGAAAAATGAGTCTTTTAGTCCTCTTTTCATGGTGTTATGGTTATCCATCACCACCATGTGAATGTGTTTTTGAGGTTGAAGTCTCTGCCTTTTACAGCCCCCTGAACGTCACATTTTCTTTTGTCGTCAGAAACGTACATGGAGATGTGAATTTCTTGTATTCACTTTGGACTGTATGTCCAAAGCTGTGTGAGAAGTGACATATTTATTTTGAATTTCAGAATTAATACGGTTTGACTTTGAATTAGTTAAATAGAAACTATTGAGTTCAAGGTAGATTTTATTGTAATTTTTAAAACAATTTCAACCTCTAGGGTTATGAGGTGCACTTCCAACTTTAGATTCATTAAAACCATTGTTATATGTCAGGAACCAGTTATCTGAAACGAAACACCAGCAATACGCCATGACCTGAATGAGCTGGAGAAGTACATAATATATGGTTATTCTTATTTTTTTAAATGGAAATATTTTTACAGGTGTGAAAGTAACTTTACCTGCTTTAAAGTCAGTCAGATTCTTGTTAGCTCTGGAGAGACAGTGGACCTGAGTTCTTCAAGGTTGCTGATGACATTATTTAAATTCTCTAAGCTGTGTACATATTTACAGACCTGAATCATGCTGTTGAGGTTGTAGAAGGCTTTCTTCCCTCTATTGTCAATGACCTATTTCTTTTAGACCTTCCACTTGCCGGTACAATTTGTCATGTGTTTTCATGTGCCTTTGACCAAGATTAACAGAAAATTAATGTCAATGAAAAATAAAGCTGGTATATTAAGAAAAGTTGGAAATGTTTTTCCTGTCCCTGTCAAACTGAAGTTATGTGAAATGTACTCTACCTTTACACCTCTTCTGAGAATTTATTTTATTTGGGGAATACAGTTTACTGACAAACAGAAGAATAAAGTTTTAATTTGTTTCTTCTTACAAGCAAAACTGCAGTTTGCTGTGCTAATTAGAGCAGCTGGATTACACTGCCTTAAATCCCAGGAGAAATCAGGAAAAGAGGTTGGCTTTAAGTATTTCTTACTGTCTCCAAGGTTTTAAATTAAAACCTCTTTTGGTTAATGAGAAAAACTTATGGATTCAGTTTTTATTTGGGAGGAGGAGTAACAGGGAATTCTTTCCTGTTCATATTTCACTCAGAGCATGGCCTTTTGATTTAGAAACACTATCACAATCTGATAAATTGCTAATAAAAGTACTGTGGCCAACAGTACTTTTAAATTTATTGGAGAAGTCTGAGGTCTCTGATAGATGTCTAAATACAGAGAGGAACAAAATATAGAGAAGCTGTAGGAACAATAAAACACGTGTTGGTTCTCTTTCAGGTGTTTTAAGAGATATGATTTTTACCCATTAAAAGACTCCGCTTTGGGAGATGCATTTGAGTGTCCTATTTGATGCTAGATGTACTAAGCCTGTTTTTTACCTGCATTACTGCAGCCTAGGTTTAAATCATAACTGCTCTGATTTATCTTTTTTTTCTTTTACAATCTTTAGATATTTGGTAGAGGTCTGCTGGGTGTGAGTTGGTGGGACCTTAGTTGCACAAGGAAATCTGATTGTGCAAGTGTCGCTTGGTGACAAAAATTACGCTGTTATTGCTTCTGAGTTTTTATTTTAAACTTTTTATTATGGATAGCTTGATTGCAATGTAAACGTCTGGATACTAATACTTGTCAACCTCAAACACCAGAAAACCTTTAATGTGCTGAGAAAAACATGGGCTAAAACCAGCTTTTGAAATACTGTGAAAAGAATTTACTTAACTAGTGAAGAGGAAAATGTCAGTTTGTTTTGAATCATGAAAAATGAAAATTAATGAGAGTTGCTACATATGTAAATGTATTGCTTCAGAGAATTGTGGCAGAGATCTGCTCTCTTCATCTGCAGTAAAGAGAAAAAAGCCAAAGAATTTGTTTTAGTGAATCATTAGGGGAGCATACCTAATGGCAATTAATGGGTAGAATGGGAAGAGTACTTTCAAGTTAGGGCAAAATTTACCTTCATCAGTCAGGTTGTCCTAGCTTGTAACCTCCTACTACAAACTAAAAGTCTTAACTATATGAGCAGAATAAACTTACCTTGCAGCAGTGTTATCTGTAATAAAATCAAACAGGTGTGTTAAGGAGAAGTGACTGTACAACCTACAACCCTGTGTTCCACTGTAGGCATTCAGATATCAGTTTCCATTCCTAGTAAAGAGCATGGTAATACCATGTGTGAAACTTGTGTGAGTTGTGATTTTTTTTTATTGTAACTCACCTAATTTCTAATTGCTTATAATCTTGTGGCTATGATTATTGAGGTTGAGACTGCATTTCAGTTGCAGCCAAATGCCAAGTTAATGAATAGAAAGATCATATTTAGCTTAAAAGTAGCTACAGAGTTTTGAAAAATCGAAAGGTGCTAATTGCTTTCATCACCTACAGATTTTCTTAGAAGTAATGAGGGCTAAAGTCAGAAATTATTTCAAAGTAGTGTAAGGAAATCATTTACCAGGAGCCGCAGCATGTGAGCTGGACTAAAATGAATCCATGATATTGTCACTCTGGGGTGCAATATTAAAGTTCCCTATGGTTGTGGGTTAATCAAGTTGCAGAGACACACACACCTACTGGTACTGAGCAAGGCTGCACAGAACATAAAAGCAGGAGTGCTGCTGCCTGAGTGTGCCACTGCCCTTCAGAAACAGGGATTACCAGTACTGCATTATAACTGTATTGTTTCCACAGACAAGATGTATTCTGTTCTCTGCTGTAATGAGATTCCTATTTGTAGTCTATATCTCTGCAGCGAGGATCCTTCTAAAAGCTTAAACAACTGATATCTGAGAAATGAACCCTTAAGAACTTTCAGAGAGCCATGAAGGATGTTGGCTTATGTGGGTGGCAGCAGGACCTCACCCTTGTGCTATCCCTGCAGGTCTGACTGTGGGCTCTTTGCAGAACGGTGTGTGTTCATCTGAAATACTTACGTTCTGTTGAAAGCTAAGGAAGACATGGTACGCTTGGTTTTGACATGCCAGAAAAGCCAAAAGAACAGAAGAATCCTTATGTCCTTTCTGGGATCTCATTATGCAGTGTACTTGGAAACACATATGGCAGCTTTTACATTTAAATATTCAAGTATTTGCAATACTAATAATCAATGCTACAGCAGATCTTGGATATTGACTCCTTACTATAACTTCTATACTTACTGCAACTACTTAAACTAATATGTGGTTTCATTTTCTGCAGATGGTTTTGTTTGGCCAAATGGAATTTTCTGTAAGTGAATTATCATACACAAACACCATAAAACTGATGCAGTGTAACTGATATAAATCCTTTCCATATGGCCAGAATTGTTTCTTAAAAATCGTTTCTCAGAAGTTGTTTCTCAGAACTATATGTATTTTATACCATTTTCATACTTTCAGTATTCTGACAGAAAGCAAGTTTAAGGTTTGTTCTGATCTGTCAGTGGAATATTAGTTTTGAGATCTAATTGTGGCAATTTACCTGTCAGACGTGGCTATTTTACTGCTAATGCAGCTATTTTGGGTTTGTGGACAAAGCTTGCACAGGATCCAGGTACGCTGGATACCTTGTGCATCCTCCTTTAAATGGCTGAAATGTAAGTTTCAAAAATGACCAGAACAAAAGGCTATTGTACCCTATACATCCAGTAATCCTGGCACTCTATTTAAGGTTAATTTTTAATTTTAATAAGATACTTCTTAATCTCTCTCCATTACTTATAATTCATGAGTTAGTGTTTTGGAGATGTTTTAGCAAATTATCTTTTTTTTTTTTTTTAAATCTTAATGAATGATGCCTATCACGTTATCATTATCTACTTTTCTATAGAATACTCTATTCGACCATGCTTTTTTATGCACTGTATCATAACTAGTACCTGCTTCAGCAGCTGAACGGTTTTCTGCTCAAAATACATACAGCTTTGCACATGTGGGTTTTCTGTAAAGTAACTTGCACAGAATGGGTGAAAAGTCACTATTTCTTTAATAAGTATTCTGTAATTAAAGCAATTGCTTCTTGCGTGCACCTATTCCTACTGTGGCATTGAGTTCCCTCAGGTTGCAACGGTTTTTGTTACTTTATTACTTTTACTCTGGGATTAAACTTTTGCTCCTCCCCGCCCCTTTTTCATGGAAAGAGCTCTCCTAAAATTAAGTCTAATTCTTACCTATGAATATCAACACCCTTTGGTAAATTTTCTTTTGGAAACGAGAAGAAATGAAATCTAGAGCAGAACCATGTTGAAAGTCTTAACATCTGGAATTTAAATTTGAAGTGGGAATTCATTGCCTTAAAAAAAATCATAGTGACCAACAGTTATAGACTAATGAATGGACAGAAAGAATTTTTATTTTTTTTTGACAAATATGCAGAGAAAAGCATCTGACATTAAAACCCACCATCCAGACCACTTCACAAGCAACCCAGTGTTAAATGAAGCATGTATTCAAAATTTGAATGCAAAATTAAGTTTTGCTATTCACTGATACCCAATATTATTAATGTTAACAATTCTTTAAGATTGAAAGGGGAGTATAGATACATATGAATAAAACTATGTTGACATTTATATTTGTGTGTATAGAGTTGAATGAATTATTGAGTATTACACTTCAGGTTATAATCTACAAGCCAGCTGAGATCCAGATTTTTTTTCTCCATGTTACAGAATCATGGTGATTTTCATGGCCTCATTATATTTGAAATATTCACTATAATTGTGTGTTAATGATAGAATTGTAACTAGATGAGTCATTGGGATAATGTGCAATTAAAGTTCCTAATGTTTTGGAGATCCACACACGTATAGAAAAGATAAAAGAAACACCAACTGTATTTTGTCAGAAGTGTGAAATTAAGAAACTTTATTGCCCTGAACATGCAGAACTGTAGAGTTCAATAACCGTTACACCTAAGTGTAAGCAAGTTTGTAATGGGCAGGCCAGTGATGATTCATATAGAAAATGCATTTATGCCTTTTTCAGTCTCTGAAATAAAACCAGTGTAAGGTTTACACTAATCATTCTATATCATTGGCTTAAGAACTGTAAGGAACCAAAGACAAAGCTTTAAACAAATTAGCGCTAAGTTGGCCTAGTTTAGAAACCTTTTTTCATGGTTTTGTTAGTTATAAAGGCAAACACAATTTTACCAGGCCTTTTAAAGAAACCATTTATTGGTTTCCTGCCAGAGACAGGCTGGTGATCAAATATAGCAGCAGCTTTGCATTTCTGTCAAACAAAGCTATGAGATTTTTAAATCATTAGAAAGTGATTACAGAGAAGTGATGAAAGAAGTAGGTAAAAATAACCTCTATTCCACCTGATGAGGTCTCTGAAATTTGATAGTTCTTCTTCCCAGAATTTCATGCGTACAGTGAAACTACTGCTAGTAAAACATGAGCTTCTAAAGTGGAAGTATACTACAGAAGTGCTTTGATTTATAATTAATACAGTGCAAGTGCAGTACCATGCAAATTCTTTCAGACTACTTTTACAGAGCTAGTGAATTACAGAAGATAGTGAATTTAATCTTGGAAAAGCTGAACACTTTTCATAACACAGATTAATAGATGTAGATATCACAATCTTTTTTTTTTATTTATTTTGCCTTGTAATACAGAGTTATATCAGTTGATGGAAGGATTGTCACACTGACAAACTGTTCTTCTAAAGGCTTGATATAGAATGTGTGGTTGTTTTATAGTTGCATAAAGAAACATACAGGAAATATCACTTAAATTGTTCCAGGAGGGTTTCTGATTTGTAGTGTTTGGAAATTTATGTTGGTACAGCATTACTGTGCTCCTGTCTTTCTCCAGGTAGGCAGTGACAAAATGGAAAACTTGTAACTTTAAATGTTGGCACTTTGATTTTAAAATCAGAAGTTACCAAGAAAACTTCGGAGTAAAATCTCAAAAGTCTTAGAAAAAAAAAAGTCTCAGTTTTGGGTCCCTCACCACAAGAAAAACATTGAGGCCCTGGAGCGTGTCCAGAGAAGGGCAATGAAACTGGTGAAGAGAGCTGGAGCACAGGTCTTATGAGGAGCAGCTGAGGGAACTGGGCTTGTTTAGTCTGGAGAAGAGGAGGCTCAGGGGAGACCTTATTGCCCTCTACAACTACCTGAAAGGGAGTTGTGGCGAGCTGGGGTCGGCCTCTTCTCACAGAAAACTAGCAACAAGACAAGGGGGAATGGCTGCAAGTTGCGCCAGGGGAAGTTTAGGTTGGAGATGAAGAGAAATTTCTTCTTGGAAAGGGTGATCAGGCATTGGAACGGGTTGCCCAGGGAGGTGGTGGAGTCACTGTCCCTGGGGGTGTTTAAGGAAAGGTTGGATGTGGTACTTAAGGACATGGTTTAGTGGGTAATAGGTGGTGGGGGAACGGTTGGACTAGATGATCCTTGAGGTTCTCTTCCAACCTTAACGATGCTATGAACCCGAATTCCAGAATTTGTCAGCATGCAGAAATTTCACTGAAGTTGGTGCAAAATGCAGTGTTGCAATACTGCATTATGTGAAATGGAGCATCCTAAATCTGTTATTCAATTTACCTACATCTTATCAGAGCAGAATAACTTAAAATCAAGAGCAGTACCTTGAGGGCAATATGAAACTTTGCTTGCTTTTATACTATTATAATGTCTGAAGTCAGTCATGAGTTGTTAACTATAATTATGATGCTTGAGACAGCTGGCCTACTCAAAGGAGGTGCAGATGAATACTGGTTCCAAGCTTTGGCTAGTAAGAGCTAATTCTGTTGTTGAAAAATCAGAGAAAGTGAGACTGAAGACTATATTGGAAGAAATCTGAATTTCCTAGTCGTTGTGTTGTTGCTTAGGGTTTAAGAAATCCAGTGAAAGTTTCTGTGTGATTTTTCTCACTAAAGTCATATTGAAAAGGCTACCAATGTCCAGCAAAGTGACTTTTCATTTAATGAGTTTGTAAATACTGGCCTTCAACATTTACCAAAAGCTACATTTGGCATGCTACCCACTTTTCCCTATTTTGTGATGCTGATTTATTACAACAGTTCCACGCCCAGCTGTGGACATCCCAGTGCTATTAAACACATTTAAATTGGTTCAGTTTGCGTACTTAGTCCTGCTAAATCCCCATTCAATGTTTGTAAGGCAGAGGCCATCATATACACAATAATCATATCCAGGGGCCTTTCTACATACTTAAGTCAAATTTATTCCTACATGGCTAGAGTACAAAATACCTGTAATGTGTGCAGGGAGACATGAACGGCTACTTTTTATGCAACCCCTATTTTCATTCTTCTCATGCCACTTGAACTCCTTCCAGGCTACATAAAATGTTGTGCACAGGCCCATATAAATATTGTCTAGTTTAAAGGGACTTACATTTCTGGCCTCCTTTGAATTGTACAAAAGGTAGGAGACTACCTACCTGCTGGAAAAACTGGGAAAGCAAATATTAAAAGGGTTGAAAGAAGAAATCTGTACTTACTGTGCATCCAGTCTAGTGACGTTCTGTGTTCTACTAGTCACTGCAGGTGCTTGTCATATCTCAAGCTCAAGTTTGAAATTAGTTTTCGTTCTAAAGCAGTATTTTGGAAGTGCTGAAATACGCACTTTTGGGGGACAGTGTGGTGGATTTGGTAGTAAAAGACATCAAGAAATTGATTTTTGTGGCGTATAAATGGAGACATTTCTCAGAGGGAGCCCATACCTGGGTAGTTGTCTGTTGTGTAAGAAGGATTCCATACAGTCATCAGCTGAAGAAATGAACTGAGACTTTATCTTTAGGATGCTGGTATGACTCTGAAAACACCACATTTAAATTTACAATCTGTAAAAGTTGCATATATTTTAAGCACCTGAAACATTTTATAGCAACCTTGGAACCCAAGGGCCAGATTTTTTCTGTATTCTCTTAGGTTAGTGGGTTTTTAATAGGTCCTATGTCATCTCTTCAAGATACATTTTCGTGAAAGCAGTGTTCAAGTGGCACTTGTTGGCACCCTATACTAACTGCAGCTTTTCTGGATTGGCACCTGGAGGAACTGCAAAATGTTTTTGTGCACTGAAAAACAGGCCTGGATAGAACTGGGATATCAAGTTTTCTAATTGTTGCATAACAAGCAGAAGGCATCTAACTACTTTTTTTTTCCCTCTGGTAATCTGCTGTGCTGTCTTGCTTGGGTTTTTTTGCCTTTTTCATATTGTATACATAAGTAATTTGTGTTTTCCTCTATCTTTATCTGTATAAATAGCATCTGTAATAGCAAATAAGTTACAGTGGTAAATTGGTCTCAGTTTGTTTACTTGGTCACTTGTAGATTATTCTGCAGTAGTTCAGTGTCTGATTCTGAAATCCTTAGACGACAAGAAGTTTGTTACAAAGGAAAAGCTTCATGTATCAGTAAGGTATTGTGTACATGTTATTTGAACACTTCTTTCTTTTTTCATGGAGCTGTTTCATGAGCATGCTACAAAAGTGCACATGATATTACTTTTTTTAGAACATCTTCTTTTGGCTGCTCAATCATAATTTTTATACTTTTTTTAGCATTTAAGTTTAACAAGATGTGTCATCTTAAGTCTTTAGTTGTCATCTCTGAATTTTAGTGCTCTGAATTGTGTTGTAGTTCTGTGATTATGAAAAGTCGCCTCCAAGAGTTTTAGTGGATTTAGTGGAATGGATTTTCTTGTTTGTTTGCTTTGAACCAGGCAATAATATGTTTAATGCTAGTCTTGGGGAATTTGTTCCTTTCTAGTGTTTTATTGCACAGGTACATAGTTTGATGACTTCTTGCTAGGAGTACAAAGGCAGAATGCCTTATTGATGGTGCTTTATAATCAGTGTGTTTCCACACTGTGCTGGCACTTAGCCATTTTATGCTTTATTAATGTATTTTTTTTAATGTAACCACAATGTGATTTTGCCAACTTGTAAACACTGAGGTTAGAATATGCTATGATATATCATTTAGCCCTATAAAGAACTCATTGAAGTGGATCAAAAGAGTAAGCATACTATTGCTGGTAGTCTATTAGTAGTCTCAGATTATGTTAAAAACATGACTTACATGCTGCATGTTAATGTGTTTAGGAGTTTGGGTAAGATAAGATTTATCAGTATTCACTTATAGTTTTTCAGAGTTTGGAGAAAGGTTTTCGTATCAGAACGGTTTGTTCTGTCCCACTCGGTGGGTGTAAGAGAGAGGTAATTTTTTAATTCTCTGTGCAGTAATCAGGAGTAATGACAATTACTCTAGAGATTTAAACAAACTACAAATTTACTTAAAACTCATCAGAACTACAAAAGAGAGAGGCTTGGCAAAAATTATAAAAAAAGTTAAAACTCAGTGGAATTACGAGAGAAAACGGCTTAGCAAAACTTGTGACAAGATTACCTTAGTGTGCTGAAAATGAAGTTAGAGACAAAGAGAGAGGAGAAGAAAGAGAAGAGAAGAGATATCACCATCCTGCCTACAGTGATGTTCTCTGCTCGTAGTTGTGGTCCTCAGGTGGCGGGCGTGCGCCAAAAGCTCGTGTTTTCCCCTTTCTATAACACAAAGTGCCCGGCCCATAGGCGAGGGTTTGTCATCACTGCGCAGTTGCAGTATGTGCTCAGGAATGTTCCAGAAATGGGTCGGTGGGTTATGGGCATCACTGTCTGCCCCCACTTCAGGTCTGAGTGAGTTAAGCTTCTCACAAGCACGTACGCATGGGAGACGGATGAGCTTTATCAGGGCGTTTCAGGGAGAGGAGAAGGGGTTCACAAGATGGTATCCTGCCTCCTACAGGCTCTGTCCTTCGTAAAGAACAGACGTTTGCCACATTCCCTCATTATCAGTTCATCTCTGCTTGTGCCAAGATGAATGTTTGGGACATTCACTTGTTATCAGAGCCTTACACAGTTATATGTGATAATAACAGGAACTTGTATTTGGGGTGAATAAAGTAGACTCCTGGTGAACTATAGTACTTTTCACTAAGGAACAACAGAGCACAGTTTGTCTCTAGTGGAGTAACGTTTGCTAAAATAATGCAGTATATGCACGTCTTTTTTCTGCTTAGCAAGTGGTGTCAGCCCAGCTAATAAATTGTATCATGATGGACTACAATCGTACTTTGAGAGGGCTCATCAGGTAGTGAAAGGGTTGAAGGCACTGGAATTATTCTGATTTACAAGAGTCAAGATTTTTCCAATCTCTATAATCAGCCTCTGAGACTTTACTAAAATATTCCAGTACTGCCACTGTATAGCAATGATAAATAAGCAAGGAATGTATTATCCAAAGGGAAAGAGAAAATGTCTTTTATCTGTAATATATGGTGTATTCAGTTTATGTGGCAAAGTTTCACAGGGATGGGGGGTGAGATTCAGGGGTGGCTTCTGTGAGAAGCTGCTAGTAGCTTCCCCCATGCCTGACAGAGCCAATACCAGCTGGCTCCATGATGGACTGGCTGAGTCCATCAGCAGATAGTAGCACCTCTGGGATAACATATTTTAGAAGGGGGAAAAACTGCTGCGCAAGTGCAGCCAAAGAGAGGAGTGAGAGTATGTGAGAGGAACAACTCTGCAGGCACCAAGGGCAGTGTGGAAGGAGGGGGAGGAGATGCTCCAGACACCAGAGCAGAGATTCCCCTGCAGCCTGTGAAGACCATGGTGAGGCAGGTTGTCCCCAAGCAGCCCATGGAAAATGATGATGGAGCAGAGATTCCACCTGCAGTCTGTGGAGTACCCCATACTGGAGCAGGTGATTCTATGAACTGACCATAACCTCCATTCCCCATTCCCCTGCACTGCCTGGGGGGAGGAGGTGGAGATATCAGGAGTGAAGTTGAGCCCAGGAAGAAGGGAGGTGTGCGGGCAGTGGTTTTTAATATTTAGTTATGTTTCTCATAATTTGACTCGGATTTCATTGGTAGTAAATTGAATTAATTTCTCCAAGTGGATTCTGTTTTGCCCATGATGGTAACTGGTGAGTGATCTACCTGCCCTTATAAGACCCACCATCCTTTTGTCGTATTTTTCCCTCCCTTTGTCCATCTGAGAAGGAGCAGGAATAGAGCAGCTTGTTGGGCACCTCATGTTCAGCTAACATCATCCCACCACATAAGGTAAAATATATGATCTTGATATTTACTCTAGCAAGCTCTATTATCGGCTGTTCTATCCACATAGTTTAATTATAATTGAGTATCATATAATTAAGAGAAAAATATGTATTCCATCCATTACATCACATTTTTTCACTATTAGATCATTGAGGTACAGCGACAGATTAACCAAATGAAGTTTCCTAACAATATTTACAGCTTTTAGACATCTTAGAAGGTATTTGCCTATAGACTAAGTAATTAGTGACAAGAAATTTTGAAGTATTTTCTATGATATATATCATCAGGTAGTAGAAGTGAAAAAGAAAATACTGAACTTTTCCAATGAAATGGTATATGAGAAAAGTGCAAATTTTAATGCGCATAATCTTAATGCATTTCAAGGGAATTGCTTGTTCACTTAATATGCACAGAAGAATGCTAATTTAATGTTTATCAGACTTCAAGGTCATTATTCTAATGAGAAATTCAGATGTGTGAAAATGTCTGTTTTGCAGGGAAACAAATAAACTGAAATAATTACCTGTTGGGGAGATCAATAGAAATAGAAACTTTACACCAAACTTTTGTATGGAGTAAGGTATGTGAAGGTAAACCTGATGTAATTAAAAGATCAGTAGATCTATACAAGTATAGATCTCAGTTCATTGGTTTTCAAGAGTATGCTACTTTTGAAAATAACAGTATTGTCTCTCATTAATTTTGAAGTTCTATGATGTTTATTGGGTCATGTTAAAGTTATCGAGTAAGATCTGTAAGCAGTAGCATCGATAATATACTAGAAGTATATTAATATATACTAATATACTATTAGTATATTAGCATGTTATATATATTAGTATATATTAGAAGTATATTAGGGATGAGAGAATGCAGATCTTTCAGAAATTGTATTTATTATATGATCTCCACTTCGTCTTTGACTTATGTGTCCTTTCCTCAGTGTTGAGTCTTTACTATAATGGAACTGTTCGCTTCTACAAGTGGGCAGAATTACTGAGGTTCTCCGCAATGGTGGGAATTGTTGGGCATGTAGCAAAAACGTAGTGTCACACTCCTCCTATATGCTTATCAAATCAGGGAATTCTATTTACAACCTAACTTTGCAATCAGGATTGCCCATGATTTTCATTCAGACCCACTGTGGTAATTTTAAACTTTTAAAAAAAATTGCTTCTTCCAGGCCAAAAAGAGAAATTGTGCTGTTATTTTATCTCCTAATTCTATTGTGTGTGTAAACACGCACACACACACACACACAGATACACCCATGAGGAAGTGTATTCAAAAAAATTACTACTCACAAAAATGCAATGCATAATACATAAATTACTTGAAAGTCAGTTTGTGCATTCATTTTTCATTGCATTGTAAATCAGTTAGGTGCTTTTCAAAATGTTATCTGTAAAATATAAACTTACAATGTGTAATTAATGCTGGTTGGATACTGATTAGGCTTTCAACTTTTGTATTCTAAACAGAAACTCCTAAGATGTATGGTAATTATATATATGTGTAAATTGAGTATACAATTATATTTGATTATGCTTGTCAGGTTGTAAAATATGTAATTAAAAGACAGTAAATCAGTATTTAAAAATGCCATGCTGGATTTTAAAATGTGCCATCATTACTCTTACAGTGTCTCATGTAATCTCATAAAGTATTTGTTAAACATGTAGTGCCATCCTCACACCCAAAAATGTGAAATTTCTCTCTGCCGCTCCATCGATGGTGTTTAAAACCAATAGCCTGCTATGAGAAGATCTGGGAAGTGTACTGGGAACAGGCATAGATACACTTTTAGCCAGATATTGTGACACTTCACTGAACATGTGTTGCCTGGCTTGCTTGGGATCTTTTGTATAAAATCCCAGTCGGCAACTATAAGCTTTATTAGGTGCCCTTAACCTTTATTAGTCTGGTCATTAGGTAGTGGGCAGGAGTTCACACTGTGCAATTTTGTACAACTAGATTTCTTTGCTTTGAACTATAACTTAATTCTGGTTAAACCACGAAACAGATTTGTAGAGTGCAATAGTAGGATTAGTAGCCTTGGAGCAAGTGTAAAATAGTGCATAGTGCTGGTCTGCCATGGATAAATGAGTCAGATATTGATTGAGGAGCAGAAGCATTATAACACTTTTGCATCTGAAACTTTGTCATGGATCATCTTCTAGCCACTAAGAGATGAATAAAGTTTACCTTGTTTCAGTGCCTGATCTCAGAGAAAGTTTGGAGGTGGCATTAGTACAATCTGTAGATGTTTATAAGTTGGATGGAAAGGATGGAAGAAGTCCTCAGGTAAATAGCAAGGAGGTGAGGAAGAATTTCGATAGTGCTGATTGACTGATCTGAATGTGCAGTATTACAACGTACTTTGGTGTTAAGAAGTCCTTAGAGCTTACAGCAGTACTGGATCATGTAGTCCAGAAGAAGTTGTGGAATCGAATGAGAGAAGACAGGAAAGACTGAATCAGGTGCTCTTCTTTTAGAGAATTTTGGTTTTTTATTGTGGCTTGCCAAGCTGATTTTGAAAATTTTACTGCTGGTGGTAGGGAATGGTGCCTCTGCAACACTGGATTACCATAATTCTGGATGCAGTCTTTCACACTTCCTATTTTGCACACAGAGGTAAAGCAGCTATGCAAACCCTAGGCCTTTTTCAGAGATCTAAAGTGTATATGTATTTCTAATAAGGACTCTTTTATAACACATTGAGCATCAGAAAGAAGAATGTTTAGTCTGAAAACCAATGTTATCACATGCAGCCTCTGATTTATAACTGTTGTCAAGTTTTACCTCCAATATTATTACTTTAGAATAACATATTTATCTAGAAATATATTCCAGTACATTTTATGTAGGGATATTAAATCACTCTGAAGTTGTTGAAGATGTTTCTGATGTGCAGCAAATATGTTGCATTGTCTATGCAGCCTCCTGTACAATCCTACCAAATTTGCATCCTTACCTTTTCAATATCAGTTAATGTTTTTTCTTTGGAATACGTGAATGTTGCATGATGAAAGATTGGGGAAATGTATGCAGGAGTGGAATAAATAACCTCTAGGTCACTGAGCACACTGAATAACCCATTGGTTGGAAAGCAGCTTTACATATTTAAAAACAAAATTATCTTGTCCTCAGTGTAACGTAAGTAGTAAAAATGTAAAAGTGGATGTAACAGCTTTATGTACCAAGAGTTGAATATCATTAATATAACTAAGGAAAAAAAATAGTTGGAATAGTTTCTGATCATGATAGGAAATGTGTTAGATGATTAGTTATATCTGAAATGGGCAAAGTACATGAGGTCCTTGGTTGCAGGATGGTAATAAGGAGATCAGAGGCTGGGGAGAAAAGTTAATTGCGTTTGAATCCTTACAATGCTGCATTAGTAGGTCATTAGCAACAACTGAGAATGGCAGCTTAAGAAAGTAGTATTTTATGGGACGGGTAAGGATATTTCCTCTAATTTCATCAACTAATTTGCAAAATTGTACTGGAAACACAGCAAAATATAAGATCTATCTTCAAGGTGCAAAAGTCCATTTGCCTGATTCTGCCTGTGTTACACCAGTGTAAAACAGGAGTGAGCTTGCCACAGTGGTGAGGTGAGAAATCTGACCTGGGAAATGTTCCTTGAACTGCTCAATGGTGCCTAGCGATTATTTTAACAAAGTAGTTTATTCTGAACTTCAGAGTAAAAGAGGCTGAATGCAGGAATATAACACCAAAGTGTGAGAGATTCCTCAGTAAAGAAAGCTTCTATTTGTAAGACACCGAAGAAGGCCATGTTGTGTAGTTAGGCCTTGATCTTGCCTTGCTATTCTTCTGTCTGCCTCATCTGGCTTGCATCCCATGTCACAGGCAATGTTCTTAATGTACAAAAGTAATTATAAAGGAAAGTCAAAAGCAAGCGTTTGACATTTTCTTTTATTTATTTCTGAGGTGGTTTAGCTTTCTGATTTTTTAATCAATTTTTATATATGAGTAAAAGGACAAAATAAAGTAAAACCTTTCATGGAAGCACATGATAACTGGCCTCGAAGACTTTATTTGGACTTTTGGAGAGCAAGCTAATTTCTAAACTTTTTTTTAGTGAATCACAACTGCTCCTTTGAGTAGTGATTTTTTTCAATTATGATACCATGCTAAAAAAAAGGATAGTTTTTGGTTTTGATGAGTCTTTCCATTCAGACTTAGTATTACCAGCAATATAAAATGCATTGCTTAGACATCTTTGTTCTGAATGCATTCAGGAAACTCCATGCAATGTGCTGACCTAAAAATGTGTGTTAAAGGTTTTCTAAGTCTGGATAAATTAATTAGCCTTCATAGCCATACTACCTGATTATGATTCTGGTTGGAATTCCATGCTGTGCTTTGATATATCTTTCTAATTTTGGGTTACTTTTGTTTTCCTAGATGCATGTTAGAATCTCACTCTTCAAGGCATTCTTTTTCATTTCTTACAGCGTGTCCTGTTTTTAAATGCTCATCCTCTTGCTGTCTGGACTTGTTGGTTTTCTTTTCTCTACAGTATTGGTTCACTCTCAGATGATCAAATACTCTTCACGCTGGTGTAAATTGGTGTTGACATCTTGGAAAGCCATTGGCTGCACCAAAGCAAAATTACTGAGAGTGGGTGGAGAATCAGAGTTTGAGATTCTAGTATACTTGTATAAACTATACTCCTGCATAGAGGGCTTACATTTAGTTCCCCACTAAGTATAGCAATACATTTCTTTGGGTTATTTCAATTTTAAAGATGCCTGCTTCACTGAGGGTAATAAGCCATAGGCTGTAAGTTACAAAGCAGTGTGATTTAACTGTTTCATTTTTCTGTAATTCTGAGTCTTATCACTCATGGGCAAAGCATCTCTGCTTAAAGCCTTTCATAGCCCCATGTGACAGTAGAATTAGCCCTGTGGTCTTGCTCTGAGTTCTGTTGATTAGGAATCATGAGTACTTCAGTAGTGAAAATAGTTGAGATCAGCTAAAAGCATGCATGGAATAGCTCTGTTGCCCTAAAAAGAGAAATAATTGAACACTCAGTGGGCTAGAGTGCTACAATAAGTGATAGTGCATTCACACATTCAGAGTGTGTTAGAACCACTGTGTTTGTCATTAAGCCAATGTATTCTGTGGCATAAGCTTTGCTTTGAAATCAAAAACGGTGACTGATAGAAGCAATGATTATTTTTTCCTCTTTGGCCAGCAATTCTTTGTGAATCTTCAGTTCTTGGATTGTGTCACAGAACATTGAAACCTTCCCACCCTACTACTAAACTGATGTAATTTTCAAAGAACACAGATGGGAAGGTAACAGTAATTAGCAAGCTGCCTGCATGGCCTTGTGATCAAAATTTTCCGAGGTAATAAGAGAAAAAGTAACCACAGCAAAAAAAATGCTACCATAATCCATCCAATTAACAAAGTTTTAATTATGGCACAATTATCTGTAAACTTTTTTTCACATCTGTTATGCAGCTTGATTCTCTTCTTGTCTGATAATCAACACTGGAAAAATGTGGCTGAGTAGTGAATGCCACTTATGGACCTTCTAAGAAAGTAACTTTAAGCTGTTACCATAGAAGATTTTGGACACTTTCCTCTTTGACAGATAATTCAAGTATCCTTTCATATTGCTGCACTTAGCTTCTCTCCCTGCAGATCTACATCTCTCCCTTGTCTCAGTTCTATCAGTGTTTTGTGTCTGTAGGAAGACCTTATTGACCTCAAAAAGTGAAATGATACTTTTACTTCTAGTGACAGAATGGAAAAAACCTTGCAAAACAAACCATCTTTTCTTATGTCCTTGAGATCTGAATCCTGTACTAACTTGGAAATGCATATTTATGATTTCTGAGAAATTCTGTATGACTCAAGCTCTAAGGCAGAAATAAAATAGAAAAGCCAAATGTACTCAAATTATTACAGCATTGATTGAATATCAATAAAAATCTAATAGAATAACATGTAGCTTTTAAAGAGAAAATGGAGAAAAATATAAATTACTGTAATAGTCTAAGGGAACAGCTAATGTTAAACAATTATTTTGTTCAATTTGAATAATGTCTAATATGAATTTATTTCATTTTGATGGTTGTGCTTTTCTAACTGCAAGGCATCAATAAAAGCAGATCTACTCTTGTGACTTCTCCTTAAGGTGCTGTCAGTAAAGCTGGCTATTGTGGAGCTATTAAATGTGTTGGGTAATTGTAACTACACAAGAAGTGGCATGAACTAGAATGTCAAATTATATTGTGAAGTACCTCATTAAAAGGGTAGCAGAGCTAATGATCCCCATTGACTCAGTTCTATTTCAGATGCTTCAATGAATACTTAGATAATAAATCATTTCTGAAACTTAAGAAAATTCTTACCTTTTAAAGAATTTAATGTTAGATACCTTTTTGTGTGCATACAAACTTTGGTGTTACAAGTATGTAAGGTGAAGACAATTCATTGGAACTCCTCTAACACCAGATCATTTGAGGAGATTAAATATTTTTTAAAAATTAAAAATCTATTTGACTGTGCTAGAAAGCTGCTCATCTCTTGAACTGTGTAGGGTATTTCATTACCTTTAGTAACAGAAGGGAGAAAGCTAAACTTTTTCAAGAAAACCTTATAGTAATTTATTATGATCACCATTTTTTGTTCAACCCACCTCAAGGTTTTTAAAATTATTTGTCTTCCTGCCCTGACCTTTCATTGGAAGCTGGAGAGGCTTACCTACTGTAAGATGAGGGTAGCCACTTGCAAAACTAGAGGAAAAGACAACATCTAACATTACACATTCTCATCCTGAAGGACTTTTTCTGAAAAGTCAGAAGAGAGGAGCTTTGAGTAGATTGGATAAGAGCTTACTGTAGCTGAGCTGTAGCACTGGCAAGTGCAGCAGCTATACTGGGCTTTGTACTTGTTTTTCCTTGTAATCACAGAATCATAGAGAGGTTTGGGTTGGAAGGAACCTCAAAGAGCATTTAGTTCCAAACCCCTGGCCATGGGTAGGGACACCCTCCACTAGACCACGTTACCCAAAGCCTCATCCAACCTGTCCTTGAACACTGCCAGGGATGGGGCCTCCACCCTGGGCTTCTCTGGGCAACCCGTTCCAGTGCCTCACCACCCTTACAGGGAGGAATTTCTTCCTTATATCTAATCTAAATCTCCCCTCTTTTAGTTTAAACCCATTCCCCCTTGTCCTGTCACTACACTCCCTGATAAACAGCCCCTCTTCAGCTTTCGTGTAGGCCTTTTTAGGGAAGGCTGCAGTTAGATCTCCCTGGAGCCTTCTCTTCTCCAGGCTGAACAAGCCCAACTCTCTCAGCGTGTCCTCATAGGAGAGGTGCTCCATCCCTCTGATCAACTTTGTAGCCCTCCTCTGGACTTGCTCCAGCAGCTCCATGTCTTTCCTGTACTGGGGATCCCAGACCTGGATGCAGTACTCAGGGAGGGGTCTCACAAGAGCAGAGTAGATAGGTAGAATCATCTCCCTGAACCTCCTGGTCATACTATTTTTGATGCAGCTCAGGACATGGCTGGCTTTCTGGACTGCTAGCGCACACTATCGGCTAGCACTGCCGGCACATGCTGGCATCAAACAGCACCCCCAACTCCTTCTCCTCAGGGCTGTTCTTGCACCAGTCTCCAGGATCCTCCTGGATTGCTTGTGTGTTGCTGTGTTGCACCTCCACCAGATATCAGGGTGGTTGAAGTTCTCCATAAGGACCAGGGTTTGTGAACATGAAGCTGCTCAGTCTCCTTGATTGGATGGCCTTTAGCAAACCCCCACTATAATGTCCCTTCTCACTGCCCACCCTTTAATCCTGACTAATCAGCTCTCGGTTGCCTCCTCATCTGCTCCATGCAATCCAGCTGGTCATTGACGTAGAGGGCGACACCCTTTCCTCACCTGCCCTGCCTGACCTTCCTAAAGAGCCTGTGTCCTTCCATCCCAACACTCGAGTCATAGAAGCCATCCCACCATGTCTCTGTGATGCCAATAAGGTCATAGTCCTGCAGGCGTGCGCACGTCTCCAAATCCTCATGTTTATTCCCCATACTACATGCATTTGCATAGAGGCATTTCAGTTGTGCCTCCATCCTGAGTAGGTGATGGAGGCTTTTCTATCTTTTCTTTTTTTTTAAAGTGTATTTCTGAGAAAAGCACTCTCTGCCACAGCAGCGGTGCTGGAAATAGGAAAAAAGTGTGGTAAATATGCTGCATATTGCTTATATGGGGATAAAGTCAAAGTCTTAGGGTAGTTAATTAATTTAAACCATCTGTGGATCCATGTTGTTTTTATCAACAAAGTGTTCCAAATCCTTGACTCAGTCTGGCTATTTAGCTATTTACAACTTCCTTGCTTCCTTAGTAGCTGTGTGATTCATAGAATGGATGTTATTCAGGGACTTGGAGACCTGATTTCTATTCGTGTATCTGTTACTGATCTGATACCTGAAACTACTCAAGTTGGCTTACTCCTCCAGATGCAGTGCTGGTTTTGGCTGGGATAGCATTAATTTGCTTCATAGTAACTAGCATGGGACTATGTTTTGGATTTGTGCTGGAAACAGTGTTGATAACACAGGGATGTTTTTGTTCCTGCCGAGCAGTGCTTACACAAGAGTCATGGCCCTTTCTGCTCCTCACCCCACCCCACCAGTGAGTAGGCTGGGGGTGCGCAAGGAGTTGGGAGGGGACACAGCTGGGACAGCTGACCCCAACTGACCAAAGTGTTTTGGGTTTGCGTGGCAAGGTTTTGGTAGCAGGCATAGAGCTCCAGGGGTGACTTCTATGAGAAGTTACTAGGATAGGACCAATGTCAGCTGGCTCCAAGATGGACCCACTGCTGGCCAAGGCTGAGTCCATCAGGAACAGTGGTAGCACCTCTAAGATAATCTATCTAAGAAGGGGAAAAAAAACAAACAAACAAAAAAACCCAGCAGTTTTTTGCAGCCAGAGAGAGATGTGAGAAATTTTGCAGACACCAAGGTCAGTGAAGAAGGAGGGGCAGGAGGTGCTCCAGGCATTGGAGCAGAGATTCCCCTGTGACACATGGAGGACTCCATGCTGGAACAGGTGGATGCACCCACAGGAGGCTGTGACCCTGTGGGAGGCCCATGCTGGAGCAGGCTCCTAGCAGGACCTGTGGACCTGTGGGGAGAGTAGCCCATGCCAGAGCAGGTTTGCTGGCAGGACTTGTGACCCCGTGGGGGACCCATGCTTGAGCAGTTTGTGAAGGACTGTAGCCCATGGAAAGGACTCATGTTGGAGAAGTTGGTGGAGAACTGTCTCCTGTGGCAGGGACCCCACATTGGAGCAGGTGAAGTGTGAGAGGAGGAAGGAGTGGCAGAGACAGTGTGTCATGAACTGACCACAACCCTCATTCCCTGTCCCCCTGTGCTGCTGGGAGGGAGGAGGTAGAGAATTTGGGAGTAACTTTAAGCCCAGGAAGAAGGGAGGAGTTGAGGGGAGGTGCTATAGGCTGTTTTTCCCATGATGGCAATTAGTGAATGATTTCTCCCTGTCCTTATCTTGACCCACGAGCAACTTGTTATATTTTCTCTCCCCTGTCCAGTGAAGAAGGAAGAGTGATAGAGTGGCTCTGGTGGGCACCTGCCATCCTACCAAGCTCAAGTCACCACACAAAGGGATATTCCATACCGTGTCTCATCGTACGCAGTGTGTAAAACTGGGAGAAGAAGGCAGGGGGACATTCGAAGTGATGGCGTTTGTCTTCCTAAGACACCATTACACGTGACGGAGCCCTGCTGTCCTGGGGATGGCTGAACACCTGCCTGCCGTGGGCAGTGGGGAATGAATTCCTTGTTTTGCTTTGCTTGTGCATGTGACTTTTGCTTTACCTGTTAAACTTCCTTCATTTCAACCCATGAGTTTCCTCACTTTCACTCTTCTGATTCTCTCCGCCATCCTGCCCAGAGGGGAACTGAGCAAGCGGCTACTCAGGATGAAAACATCCCTGTATTATCAACACTGTTTTCAGCACAAATCCAAAACACAGCCCCATACTAGCTACTGTAAGGAAAATTAATTCTATCTCAGCCAAAACCAGAGCAGCTGTGATCAATGAATAAACATTTTGGATGTTCTAGGAATTAAGTCTTAGGAGCCCTCTGCCCCTTTCCTACTGTGTGACACTGAGCAAGTTGCTTTGTCTTTGCTTTCCCTGACAAGTCTGCTTGTCCTGTCTGTTTACACTGTAAATGTTTGGCATGGATAGTCTCACAGAAAAAGATTTTGCAGAACCTGAAGTGTTAAATTCCTGATCCTAAATATAAATTAATTTGTAGAACTTGTATTTGTCTGTAGCCTCTATTTTGCTGTTCATAGTCTATTTTAGTCACAACTGATTTTTTTTTCTCAACAACTTTTTGGTGATGGGGCTTTCAAATACCGATATTAGTAAAGTCTTCTGATAAAAATCCTGAGAAAGACTAATAAATATCTTCAGTAATCCTTGTTACATTCAAGTCAGATAAGCATCTTTTCTGTGGAGAAAGAATCTACTTCCCTTCTTTAAGAGGTAAGAATGTGAGTGAAAATCCAGAGCATCTTTGAAGGTATTTCTCTGCCACATCTGTCTCATGTGACTTTAGGACAAAATGATCTCATATAGTCTTTCTAATTTCAGTATAAAAATAAATGTCAGATTATACTACTCTTTCACTCAACATATAGAGTCAAAAAGTCACTATTAGCCATATTTTGTCCTCTTAAAGGCAGTGGTTGCGTTTAACTTGTTGGTCTCATGTGGTCCTACAATCAATGACCTTGTATTGTTTTTAACTATGTCCCTAAGCAGAATCCACTGAAGCCAAGCAGAATGCTTTTTATGACTTTAAAGGGCTTTGGATCTATCAGTTATCTAAATATGGCCTTTTTATTGTTATAAATCAATAATTCTGTTGCTCTGGCACATTTTCAAATGTTACCCTTGACATGTTGCTTATTCACTGAACAGCCTGTTCAAAGTAGATTAGAATGTTGCCAAGTTGCTTTAGGTTTACTTTGCAGTGATAGGTCCCGATTTCATAAATATAATAGATCTTAAAAATTAAACATGACTTCCTCAAACTTTTCTCCCTGATTTCCTAATACCTAACCCAAATGTCTGCAGAGACCGATGTGCCTTATGTTTCAGTAAAACTGAATTACAGGTGAAATGAGAGTTTAATTAGAAAGAAATAGGCAATACTGACTACAGTATGGCCAGGGACAGGGATATTTATTTTTGTTAAGTAATTCTTGTAGGACTTCATGTAATGTGTAGATGAAATAAACCTAATTCAGGAAAGAATGCTATATCCTACATAACTTTCTAGGAGATCTATCTGGGAAAGTAAACATAAGTATTACCATGCTTTGGTATACCATATATAGTAAGCATATTTTTTTGCTTCAAAAAAAGGTTCTATGTGGTAGTATTTGTATTTTCTGTAGTTTTGCAACATAGAAGTGAGCTTCTTGAAATACCTCTTTTCATATTGGACACCAGAAAACCTCAGAGCTGTGAAAATGATGAAGACAATTACCTGCTTCTTCCTGCTTCAGCTCTCAAAAGTAATTGAAGAACAGTGGTACTTTAAAGTTGTTATTGAGCTTTGAAAATTATCTTGTTTTCAATTTTTAATGCATCATGTACAATTATGATGCATTAAACACATGAAAAATAAAATAGCTACTTTTCCATTAGACAACTTGTGAATTGTTCAGAAAACTACCATTCTCTCTGGATTTTAAAGTAGACAAAAGGAGACAACTTTCATATCCTTTGCGAGGAGTATTTGTTCTTGGTAGAAATAATATGTTGCTAGCTATCTTGCTAAACTGAATATTTAACAATGGATTTCTGTTCACTTAACTCTGAACTAGAACATAACCTTAACTGAAAAAAATGGTACCTACATGAGCAAATAACAGGAAACTCAACAGTGCTTGTTACTGGCTAGCTAGAGATTACTATGTCCAGGAACGTGTCTCTCAGTATTTCTAGATCTGTATTAGTTTATAGCTGAACGGAATGTTTGTTTCCTGAAAAATGTTTAACACATACACTGACGGCAACTCTTTGGGAATGATGTATTCTGGTAGGTTCTTACTGAAGCAGATTTTCTTATACCCATATTTAATATGTTATTTGTGTACTGCATTCACATTTGTGATAGCCTAAAGCTTTCATGGTAGTATGTTATTCCATAAATAAATTTTGGATTTGGGGAAAAGCTTCCTGTTCAGACAATGAATACCTTTTCTGAACTATGAAAACGTAAACAACAAAACCATTTATCTCATGAAACTTTGCAGAACAAACCGTAAGTATGGAGTTCAAATGAAAGAACTGAAAAAAATAGCATTTGGAATATAACTTCTGTCGTACTAAATCTTGCAACAGTACAGCAGTCCAGTCTAGGGCTGCGTTTTCAGGCCAGTGCTGCTCAGGCAGTCTGGTCAGGTTTAACCTGACCAGCAGCTAAAATAACCATGCAGCAGTTTGTTCACTTTCCCTCCCTCTCCTTCCCCCAGTAGGATGAGGGAGAGAATCAGTGACAAAAAAGGTAAAACTCATGGGTTGAGATACAGACAGTTTAATAGGATGGAACAGGAAGATGATGATGATAATATTTATTAAAAAATATATAAAATATACTATTTCTCACCACCTGAAGCTGATGCTCAGCTAGTTCCCAAGCTGCCCGGCCACCAGCCAAAGCTGTTTTATACAGAGCATGATGTCATATGATATGGAATATCAAAAAAGGTGTTCTCATGAAAAACTGGGTCAGGAGTTGAATGCACAAGTGGAGCTCTACTTTTTCCAAGTTTTTTTTTTGTGATTGCCCTCAAATGTAAACATAACTAGGGGACAGCAAAACAGAGAGGACTGTCATTCAGGAGCCATATAACTACTTACTGCCAGAACTACTGCTGCTTACTACTATCTTATTTTTTACCCCTAAGGCTGAGCTGATTCTACAAGTTTTTTTGTGAAACCCAAATAAAAGAAATTGGGCTACAAGTGGGATATAAGTGTGATATAAATAACTCCTGCTTCTGTGCAATTAATTTATCTATGATTTTACAGAAATAAAATGGGAATCCTGCCCAGTGCTGCAAGCAAAATGCTGCACACTTGGGGTTTAAAGTAAAAGACAGTTGCTAGCTGTTGTAGTGTAAACTTAAATTTGTTTTTATGACCATTTAAACTGCCAATTTCTGCATTAAAATGCATATGACAAAAGTTACATGAATGTCCAGTCCTTGATTTGAAAGTAGAGGTGTCTTCTATTGGACTACTTACCTGAGGGAAGAGCATAGTATTTCCAAGTACTGATGGATGGGCTTTTAAGAACATTTATCAGAATTATCTGAAAGTGTATTTTGACATTTGTATTTTCTGCAACATCTTGTCTCTAGTAATTTCACTGAAGATGGGAAGGAATATTCAGGGTTAGAAAATGCAATCTTTTCCTTTTTTTCCTTTTGAATTACTTTGTCAGTCTAAAAGTCACAGGGGTGGATAGTTAGTAACTGCAAATTTATGGATATTTGCTTTTTATAGAATGGTGAAATCATAGCTGATATAACTCAGTAGATAGCATTATGTCTGGGGTTTGCCCCTATGATTTCAGGTTCATTGATACTAACTCTTGGGGTTGCATAAGCCGTGCCATATTACTTAGGGTTTGCATTAAGATGAACAGAGAGGCTCTTAGTTGATACTGTAGTTTGCGAAAGCTAATCCAACCTGACACCACCTTTTGTCACGTTTAATTACTCTCAAGTTTAGCAGCAATTGTGAGCAAAGCCCCTAGGTTAAAATCCAGAACAATTTAATTTTTTATGTTGTAAATAAATCCTGAGAGATTCTATAGAATTTCAGAATGTGTTCATAGTTGAGCAAAACAGAAGATTGTGTACATTAATGTGCTTAAATCTTGCTTGTGCCTTGGATGCGAATGTGTTTTGGGCTGGAAGACGTGGAGGGTGCATCCAAAGCAGCAGTAGTTAACAGCCTGCAGAATGGCAGTCCTGGGAGTCCAGCGGAACATAGCTCTAGGTTATCACTGTGTCCCTGAAACACACCCAAGGGGAACTGTTAGCGCCAAAGCACTTTTTCCTCATCTTTTTAACTGGGAGTGACAGGAGAGGAATATTTTCTTTAAGAGTAGAGGTGGCCAGTCTGGGAAAGAATTTCAGTAAATATAACTTCAGTGGAAGTTCTAATTGATAGAGGTTTGCTAGCTTTGATTGTGGTGATTTTAATAGAGACAGAGATTAAGCTCTTTCTCCATGACTGTTTCCCTTTAAAAACCTAAGCTGAGAAGTGTAGCTATGCAAGATGTTAGTTTTGGGCAACTGAGGTTTACTTTCCATTACTACAAAGTATATAGTTCAGATTTGACTTTTCAATATTTTTAATTATGAGAAGACAAGCAATGTATGCAAACCCCATCCCCCTCTGGGACTACTGCTTTAATAGTGTATGCAGAGGCCACAACTGCTCTTGCTTACACAGAAAATGTGCTTTGACATCCATTAAGTAATATAATGGAGAAGAAAAGCAGACAGCTATTACAAATTAAATTAAGATGGATCCAAATTAACTGCAGGGTTAGAAATTGAAGGTTTTTTGGTTTTTTTTTTGTGGGAGATTTCTGTCTCTTGAATGGAAAAAAACCCTAAAGTCTTCTTTAGAGACAAGTTTAATGGGAAAAAATAGCTTTGAATTGCTCCAGAAAGATACCCGGAAATTTCCTACCAGATTCCTACTTATTCTTACTTCAGTTTTTCAGTTACATTGCTTTATTTTTTACGTTAGTAATAGGCTCTCTACAGAATTTCTTAGCATTATTGACGGGATGTGAAGTTTCCAGCAACTAGCAAGAAACAAGAGTGGTCTCTCAGAAGACAGCTGTATTAGGGAGTGGCCCTTCTCCTCCTCAAGATAAGAACTCTCTTGTCTTCACTCTCACCAAATTAAATTAAGCTTGAATTTTTTACAGGTCACTTGAGTCATCTCAGCAGGTTTGTACAGCACTTTCCTCTAAGCCAAGCCAGAGGGAATGATTAATCATCTCTCATAAGAGAAAATATGCAATTTAGGAGGTACCTTTAATAAGTTTCACTCAATAATGCAATCATTCATATGCTATTGTCCAACACTTTCAGGTTTCTAGGACTCTGCTACAGTTCAGTGTAATAATATTAGTATCTGTTTGGTTGTCAATACACAGAACTAATTTTATGAACTTACGAAGTTTTATTGTATATTTCTTTCTGCTTGTTTTTTTAGTTCAGTATTTTTTCCCTGTAGTTTATCATAGAAATAACTCTAAGTGGTAGAACATCTGCTATGATAAATACATGAGGGAAATCTTCAGTGAAGAAATGTACAACAGGAAAAAAAGAGTATCATGCAAGTCACATCTGGACGTGAAAAGGAAAAAAAAAAAAAGAGATGCAAGTCTAGAACGTACTGTGAACAGTTAAATCTTGCTTGTAATAGTGAGCGATAAGATGTATTCGACTTGCTGTTGAGCAACTGTTCATCTACTCTGTGTTATCTCCTGGAAGCTGAAATGTGAAGTATCCTTTGGAAAGATGTAAAGGAATAAGATGACAAGGGAGACAATACTTTAGAGCTTTCTTGGAGTTGTGTAGTATGTGAGTAGTTGGAAATAGTTTCTTTTTTCTTAAACTGCAGGTGAATATATCCTGAGAGGTACTTTGCTGGGTTGATGTCTCTGTGTTAAACTGTATTTAAAAAAAGGACATCTCAAGGCTGACTGCTGGTGTTGAACAGGGGTGGGAGGGGCTAACTATTAGAACAAGTTCCTACTACAGAGCAAGTAAACAGTTCCATTTTATTTACTTCTACATCTTTGGACTGTACAATAAAAGCGAATGATTGAAGCATGATGAAAATTAAGTTCATTGTTTTAGATTTGTCTATGATAACATATTCGGGATTTTATGCAAGGTTAGGCACAAGTGACTTGATTTAGCAAACTTTGAATATCTTGTGTGTGACAAGGAGATACCATAGTCACCATATTTCACCTAGGTGTGAAAGAAGGATGTTTGAAATGTTGTGGGGTTTTTGGTGCTTTTTTTGTTTGTTTTTGTTTTTTGTTTCTTTTTTTTTTTAATTTTTGCTCATCAGAGAGAAAAGCAGACAAGCAACAGTAGTAGCTCTATAGTTTATGACTTTAAATCTCTAGATTTAGGTCACTTTTGTCACAATTTTGTTTTTCTCAGTGGCTTAGTGAGAGACACGTATACCCAGATTTTTAACAATAATTAGGCACTCAGCGTTTCTAGGAACGGAACACTTTTAAAAGTGGCACATTAGCTCTGTGTTTCAGTTTCACTTTGTAAAGCTGAGACAATATTATTCCTCTTCTTTACAAGGATATTGTGAGATAACTATTAAATACTGCAATGTGCTTGGAACTCGTGGTATTCTTAGGTATCTAATGTAGTCTAGTACGTGAAATACCTCACATGTCTACATGGTCTCATCTTGCCGAAATTACTTGGGTAAAACTTACTATAAATGAATTACCTGTGTAAATAGGATGGGATTTTAGGCGATGATGCAAATACCAATACCAGAGTTTTCAATTAACTTGAATGAATTTTGATTCAGGTCCATTAAAATTTGTCATGAACAATTTTCAACATACAGTTTCTGCAAGTTAATTTTTGTTCTAGTTGCATTTCTTCTTTTTATAAGTAATCTGATTACTTTAAGTAGGACTGTTCAAGTAGTTCCACATCATATTTATGCAACTATACTGATTGTGACCATTTCTATCTAAGTCAAAGGAGTTTTGGTTTCTGTGGCAGTAAATATTGACAGTATTAAAGGCAGCCACCCACCTCTTTAAAAGCTCTGGAGGGGCACAACAGCTAACTTGCTACTACTTTTTCCATGTTAGCAGAGTCAGCAAATGTTTATTCCCTCCAATGCTGCTTTATTAACTACTGTTGCCTATTCCCTCTACCCCTTCCACCTACCCAAGTAAAAAAAAAAGCCTGTTTAGACAAAGTACAATGATAGTCCAGGATACTGATGTGCTGTCCTTTACACTGTTCCTCGTCAAATTGGTGTGATGCTCTGCTTACAGATGCTGTACATTTTGTACCACCACCAAATTTATCCACTAGAATTATCCATTTTGTGGCTTGAAGCCCTTCTGATGGCTCTACAGAGACTGTCGTGACCCTGTTATAGAGACTATATATTGGAAATAGTATCTGTATAAGTGAAATAATTGTCATTGAATTAAAAAGGAATTGGAAAGAAACCTTGTAAAATTTCATTGTGAAGTTGAATCTTGAAATATACTTCAATAAATTTGTGAGCAATTGTAAATTTCTGAACCTTATTTTGTAACTGAGTGTCCATAACGATTCCTCTAGCTTTGTGTGCTGTACCAATGAACATTGAGGCAGTATCTCATTTATGCAAAACTAAGACTCCAACCCCTTCAAATGAGTTCAAACGATTTTTAACTATAGACACAGAAAAATACTTTCAGTAGTTTCATTATCAGTGTTCCAGTAAGTACTAGAAATAATTTTATTTCCAAATTAAATCTATGGAATTGAACAAAGCTCATAAAGTGAAGAAATATAATTCATTACATTTAAAGTGAATTTCTTTAACTGTTGTAAGGGCAAGCAAGATAAAAAGTCTGAGTAAGTTTAATCTTAGATTTATCAAGGCAATAAAATTAGGATTCTTTACATTATAATGTTAATACAGTCAAATTTAAATAGTTATCTTAAACATTTATTATAACTGCTGTATCTATTAGATAAAATCCATTAATTTTAAGTGCCAACAGTGTAAGATAAGAAAGTTTGGACACTTCTAGCTAAGAAAAAGATGATTGTAAAATTCTCTTAATCACGGACTTTCAATGCATAGAGGGAAAGTTCAAATGAAATTTCGGTCTGAAACAATAGTAGTTACAACAATCTCCAATTTCATTCACCAATACCAGCTACACAGTATTAATTCATCTTGAAATCTGAGGAAATAGAGAGTTATGTCTAATAAAAGTAAACTCTCATTTTAACAGTTAGAACATTTTACAGTTTATTCTGTTTATTTGATTCAATTGAAGTTGCATTTTCACTGTGCTTAGTTTATGTTGTTGTAGTGTTCAGCCATACAGTTGATAGGTCCTCTTTCTCTGAAGTTTTCTTTGGAATTGTGTTTCCAATGACAAGCCTTGTCTTACTGAAAGGATTGGAATAAAACTGAATTCCCAAGTAGTCCGGAATTTCAAAACGTACCCTCCTTGGGTACACTTTATTCCTTAACAGAATAGCTCACATCTGTATTAAACTCAGCTAGGAAGTCCTGTGGATAAGAGAGCTGTCCTGCCTTTTTGTTCTGAATGTGCACTCAGGCATGTTTTGGCCACAAACCCGGAACCTGAAATAAGAAACGTGCCTGAACTGCCTGAGCTTTGAAAGCAGTCTGGACATGAGTGTGCATTGCTACCTGGAGGCTCGTGACACAGCCAATACACAAGAATGAGGTGCCACACTTTATTTGGGCACATCCGATGTGATCATTTCCTATCACATTGTCTTATCTTTTATCAGGTGTCTGATGATGCAGACTTCATGTGAGGGGCAAAGGTAGAATAGAATAAGAAAATCTCTTCCATAGCCTCACCTATTTTTTTTTTTGCTGCTGTGTTTTGGTCCCAGGTTAAATCAGTGAAAAACTTATCTTTTTGAGCTATCTTTTTAGCTTTCTCCTTGGGTTACTATCTCAAAGAATTTATGAGCTCTGTTCTGTTTTGTTTGTCTGTTACCTAGAAAAGTGTCCTTTTTTTAATGGCTGTGGCTCCTACACAGTATGGCAATGGAAATACATCATGTTAATGTTATTCTACCACTAACAATAGACGTTAATTAGAGCTATAATTTGCTTAGTATCTGCTTGGATTACTTAGTGTAGTAAGAACTGTCCTGAGTGGTAGCTGTTTGTACAATCCATCTTTTAATTCACTCTCTGAAGCAGAAGACTATTCAGTGTAAGGTCTGTTACAGTTCCAGAGTGCATTCGATTTCTTAGCGGCAAAAATAATCTCTGATTTCATTAAACAAAAAGTATTTTTTCCCCAGAATGGATTTAGTTGTCCACACTTACTAAATGGAAATAATAGTTTTTAATTATGGTTAATGGGTAGAATGCATTATTTTATCCGATGGCTTCATCAATAGCAGTGTTTTATGTTTGGTATTTTTACATAATATTTTGATAGAAATAGCATATTTTCCATAAAATGTAATGGATGAGATAATTGCTAAACATAAATTCTGCTATATCAAATTGTACTTTAGGATTCTTTCTGACACTTTGCTACTTTTCAGTAGCACTTTTTCTTTATTTTCTCTCTGCTTAATAAAGAGTAAAAATGAATAACTAATTTATACTGTATTAATACTATCTTAATAATGTATTATCTTTTATGTGCTTGGCATTCTCAGGTGTTGGATAGATACCCTAGTAGACTGATAATTGTTCAAGTGTTTCTGGCCAAGCAGACCCTTGGAATTACATATATTTAGCTTTTATTTTTAATGACCAACAACTATTTGAGTATGAAAGAACAGAGTAGTGAAGCTCCCAAAGTCTCCACTGGGATCAGTGTTTTACTCATATGATGTTATTTTGATGCTTTACTGAGGAACGAGACTGAGCTGCAAATGTGTTCTAGCATAACATATGTAGTTGAATCAATCCTATGAGATCTAGGGTTTAAATTATCGGTACATCAGGACAGGATGCTCCTTATTTTGCAGGTTTGTAAAATAGTCCTTGATTAGGCATCCCTCATGCTACTGTAGTGCAAATAAAATAATTAACATTATTTTTTAAGTGCAAGGCTTAACCATAACCATGGCATTGAAGACAGATTTTTTTTTTCTGATATCTAATACAATTTTTCTTGTTACAGAAAAAATCTGTTATTTACACAACTCTTCCTCAGCCAATAGCTTCCACTTTAAAAAGTAGCTGACAGGTTGATCTGTATTATTTTAAACTTCTCTTGCTTGTTAATTAGATTTTTTAGTCCATTCCTTTTGAATTGGTATTGGGTTTGCATGGCAAGGTTTTGGTAGCTGGGGAGGGCCACAGAGGTGGTTCCTGTGAGAAGCTGCCAGAAGCTTCCCCCATGTCTGACAAAACCAATGCCAGCTGGCTCCAGGACAGACCCGTCAATGGCCAAGGCCAAGCCCATCATCAACAGTGGTAGCGCCTCTGGGGTAACCTGTTTATGAAGGGGGAAAAACAACTGTAGGAGCTTTGGCAGTCAGAGAGAGGAGTGACAAGAGGTGAGAAACTCTGCAGACACCAAAGTCAGTGCAGAAGGAAGGGGAGGAAGTGCTCCAGACACTGGAGCAGAAATTCCCCTGCAGCCTGTGGAGAAGACCATGGTGAGGCAGGTTGTCCCAAGCAGCCCATGGACGGTGGTGGGGAGCAGAGATCCACCTGCAGCCCATGGAGGACCCCATGCTGGAGCAGGTGGAAACACCCAAAGGTATCTGACCGTATGGGAAGCCCATGCTAGAGCAAGCTCCTGGCAGGACCTGTGGCCCCATGGAAAGAAGAGCCTATATGGGAGCAGGTTTGCTGGCAGGACTTGTGATCCTGTGGGGGACCCACGCTGGAGCAATCTTCTCCTGAAGGTCTGCATGCTGTGGGAGGGACCCACACTGAAGCAGTTCATGAAGAACTTGAGCCCATGGGAAGGACTCATGCTGGAGAAGTTTGTGGAGGACTGTCTCCTATGGGTGGGACTCCATGATGGAGCAGGGAAGAGTGTGAGGAGTCCTTCCCTGAGGAGGAAAGGAGGAGTAGAAACAATGTGTGATGAACTGACCACAACTCCCATTCCCTGTCCCCCTGTGCCACTGGAGGGGAGGATGGGAAGAAAGTTAAGCCCAGGAAGAAGGGAGGGCTGGGGAGGAAGATGTTTTAAGATTTGGTTTTATTTCTCATTGTTCTACTCTCTTTTGCTTGGTAATAAACTCGATTAATTTTTCACTACGTGTATTCCATTTTTCCTGGGATGGTAATCGGTGAACAATTTCCCCCTGTCCTTACCTCGACCCACGAGCCTTTCACTATACTTTTTTCTCCCCTGTCCAGTTAAGGAGGGGCAGTGATAGAGCGGCTTTGGTGGGCACCTGGGCTCCAGCCAGGGTCAGCCCTCCACAGATTTAAAACCCAGTTTATGGTACTATTGATTTGTAACCATGTTAATTTTTTACATACATGGAAATGGTTTATATTGGACATTTATGTGTTAAAAGACCCAAATTTGAAAGATACCAAAACCTGTGTTGAATTGAAAGGTAGAGAAAATCGACTACAGTTTATGATTCATAGGCAGTAAGTCTAGGCAGACCCTAGAGTCTAAGTAATGAAATAGGTATAAAATTTTTATAAAATGCACCAATTCTGATATTCAGCTATAAAAAAATTTGCATTCTCATGTTTGAAATACATTCCTCCTTCAGAAGTTACATACAAAGTGCTCCTCTGTTTGTTTATATGTTCTAAAACTTCCCTCCTTCATTTTTTCCCGCATCTTTCATAGTCCTGCTTTGCCAGTGTTAAAGCATCAAAGCACCTTTGGAGATTCCAGATAGAGTTTGATTGTTTTCTTTAAAATGCTTTTCCCAGTAATAAAGAACCTGACAAGGTGACAAGGTTTGATAAAGATAACTCATTTGGGAACATGTGGGTGTTGATTGTCAGTCTGTACAATGGTTTCTATATCTGGTGTGAAGATACCTGCAGTGCCACTTGTATTATTGTCACTCACTGTCACAGACCCTGGATTTATGGTGTTGCTGAGAGAATTTAGCAGGAGGTGAAGGCCAGCGGAAGCCTCTTATTTACCGAAAGCTTAGTAATGTTTAACAAAGGGGCCTAGTCAAAGTAGAAAGAAAATTAATATATCTTAATTTTGTAATGCTGTTTCCCAGTTGCTGTGTTACGGTATTGTCCTGGTTTCAGCTGAGAGAGTTAATTTTCTTCGTAGTAGCCAGTACAGGGCTGTGGTTTGGATTTGTGCTGAAGCAGCGCTGATAGTGCAGAGATGTTTTTGCTGTTGCTGAGCAATGCTCACACAGAGCCAAGGCCTTTGCTGCTTCTCGCCCCGCCCCGCCGGCGGGATGGCTGGGGGTGTGCGGGGAGTTGGGAGGGGACAGACAGGGCAGCTGACCCCAATGACCAAAGGGACATTCCACACCATATGGCGTCATGCTCGGTTTATAAGGGGCTTGGGGGAAGAGGAAGGGGGGGGCAGCGGCATTCGGAGTGATGACGTTTGTCTTCCCAAGTAACCATTACGTGTGACGGAGCCCTGCTGTCCTGGGGATGGCTGAACCCCTGCCTGCCGTGGGGAGCAGTGAATGAATTCCTTGTTTTGCTTTGCTTGTGCACGCGGCTTTTGCTTCACTGATTAAACCCTTGTATCTGAACCCATGAGTTTTCTCACTTTCACTCTTCCGATTCTCTCCCCCTTCCTGATGAGGGGGACTGAGCGAGCGTTTATGTGGTGCCCAGCCAGCGGCTGGAGTAAAACCACAACAGGTATGTCCTCACTACAGTATACAGTACATTCTCAGTGGACTTGAGAAAAAAAAGAGAGGGCAGTTTTTAACCACCTGAGGGCTGAGGCTTTGGGGAGCAATGAGTGCAAAAACCCTAATTATTTTTTTTTTGTTGTTGTTGATATGATAGATCCCAATTTGTTCAAAAGGAATTCTTTGAGTTTGACTGCAATAACAGGTGACTGACCTGAGTCATCCAGGGAGTACTACCAGTTCACTATTTTGTCTCAGTATTGTTATGAGCATTCTGGAATTGTAGATGTGAACCAAACTGTAAGTTTGGGGTGATAGTAGTTCTCAGGGGACTAAAACTATGTTTTTTCCTCATGTTAAGTGGTGAATGTCCTTATTGCATTGAGACTTTTGTTTCAAATTTAAGGAGGATTTACAGTGGATATTGAGCACGTGCTGCTCTGCGTATTTTTGTTGCGGTCTTTCAACAGCCATTTGGAAGGGAAAAGGAGTTTTGGGGAAGGGGGAAAAAGGAACTGCCTGCTGGTGTTCCAGAGCAAATGTTCTTAAGGGCATGGATTTTACTATTCAGCATCATATCTTTGTCTGTCCTGAAGCTGCAGCCAATGTCTGAACTGTGAGGGAAGGTGTAAATTGTTGTGATGACATTGAGGAAGAACAAAGGAGAAGAAAAGTCTTTAAAATAAACGCAATAGCGCATAAAGATTTACAGTGGACTATTACATGTGGTTGTTTCCAAGACATTAATTTAATTGGTTCTTTTCAGGTGTAAATAAAAATGTGGCCTTCTATTGAATGTAGGATAGCCTCATATCACCTACTCGTGCATAAAACCACTCCAACTTCTAATGTAGATGGCTTGCCTTCATGTCAGCCTGTTAATTCTTTAGGAAGTTTGTCTTGCATCTAGACATTTTTATATTTCCTGCAAGGTACCCAAAATGTATGATGCACACTCAAGTCTGTTATTTGTGTATCTTCTCGTAGTCTGTATCTTCTCTTTTGAAAAGTATATAAAAGGATGCAGGGAAAAATCCTTTTTGGTGGGATTGTTAAGCACTGATGACCACCAGAGCTGTGTGTATCAAGCACTATATCAAACCGAATACTATACAGTCTCTTTTCTCCTCACAGTAATTTGTTTTAAGGGCATGATCATGGTTTTATGGAAATGCTTACATTTTTCCTATTATGTCAAGGAAAAAACTGCTGAATCAAGAAAAGAGGTTGTGGTGAGGTGGGTGTTGGTCTCTTCTCCCAAGCAACAAGAGGACAAGAGGAAATGGCCTCAAATTGCTCTAGGGGAAGTTTCAGTGGGGTATTAGGAAAAATTTCTTCACTGAAAGAGTGGTTGGACATTGGAAAAGGCTCCCGGGAAAGGTGGTGGAGTCAGCATCCCTGGAGGTGTTCAAAAAGAGTGTAGACATGGCACTTTGGGACATGGTTTAGTAAACATGGTGATGTTGAGTTGATGGTTGGACTTGATGATCCTAGAGGTCTTTTCCAACCTTAAAGATTCTGTGATTCTATGATAAGAAAGAAGGTCAATGTTCAGCAAAACACTTAATTCCCTTAATGGTAAATGTGCTTAAACTTAATCAGAATCTAAGGGAGAAGGCAGATCTCTTATAAGTCAAATAAATTTTTGTGTCTGTTTGAGTTAATATAAGATTTTCTTTAACTAAAGCAGCTTATTGATGCTTAAGTAGAATTTTAAATAATGCTTAAAAATCATCATTTTAACAAGTTTACCAAAATTACACAGTTTTTTTCTGGTGCACATCTGTGTTAGTTGCAAATGTAGTAGACTCAAGGCTTTAATGATGCAAATTAAACTTTCTAGTGAGAGAAATTCCAGTATAGGCCAAGAATTAATTCTGAGGCCAAAGGGGGAAGAGCAGCCTATTAATTCATCACATCTGGCATAAGCAATTCAGTAGTTTCCTTTCAGATACTATGATAGCTGGTCTTAAATAACAAAGACAACTGACCCTTGCCATATATGTTGTGCATCAATTGCAATTACTGTAATTCTCATCTCCCAGACTGAACTGGTTGTATATTGCTTTCCTGCTCTGCTGTCATCCTCTTTACACAAACCTCTTAGGTCAGCTGTTTAAGAGAGGGCAAGCACCAAAATCCTCATTTAGTTAGCTGCATAAGTGTGGGTCTAAGTACACAAGTGGTGTCTTGAAAATCAGGTGCTTAACATGGAGGTGGGGATTAGGACAGCAGGGACTGTATGGCACTGAGTCAGAATGCAGTTCAGGAAATTGTTGTGTGTCTTCATTGCAGAGTTCATCTGAGTGTAGCGAAGAAAAATTGTATACCTTAACTATGAGTTGTGTTTTGATAGTGGTAAGACTAACTAGAAACCTTTTACACCCTGGCTGAGTATTTTCTTTCATGTTAAGGTTTCTGGTAAACAATTTCTTATAGTTTTATAGCACCGTTTTAAAAAAAAAAAGGGATATCTGGAGTAATTTTTTTTCTGAAATAAAATTGGTGATGCAAGGCAGGGGTCCAAAGCTGCCATGCCTTCACCTCTGCACTGTCCCCTGCAGCTGTGGGTGCCAGCAGGCTCTCAAGGTTGGCTGCTGAAGGCAGGTAGGCAGTGTGGGAGCTGCTTTGCTGCAGCCAGGCACAATCCATGGAAATGGTGACTGTGTGGGAATGTGGTTCAGGAAATGCAGTTGTGTGCCTTCATTGCAGAGTTCATCTAAGTGTAGCGAAGAAAAATCATGTACCTTAAGTATGAGTTGTGTTTGGTTTGGCTGGTTCTGTACATGCAAGTGGAAGAAGTGTGGGTAGCTAAGGAACTGTAATGCTGCAAAGCTTTTTAGGTATTGCAGGAGTATGTGTGAGGCTAGCTTTGGGAATGTAACTTTGGAAATAGTTCACAGTCTGAAACTAACTTCAACCTAAAATATAATCAAAATGAATGTTCAGTTTTTTTAAAACTTCTGTTTTATTATTTCAATTTTTTACATCAGAAAACTACCTTTGAAGTTTATTGATTCCTCTGATAATACATTCTTAATATAGTATTGAAAACATTTTTCCAGCCATATCAGAATTAGGTATTGATTTTTAGTATTTCTGATTTCTTTTCACAGAGATTTTACAACACATTTGTGTGATTTTCTAACACAGAAGAATTATCACACCATAAATAATTTTACGGATTTCTTAGCATATTGCTGTAAGATGTCATATGTTGGCAGTAAATCCAGTTCTGGCAATTTCCTGGAATAATTATTAATGACTGAAGGAATTGAAAACCCTTATTTATTTGTATAAAACATATCTGGAGATAAAAACTTGAGATTATCTTTTAAATCCAGCCTCACATACAGAGTTTTTTGTTGCTAAAGTGCAAGGCCTTCTATGGAAGTTCTTACGTAGAATTGCACTGCATGGTCTGAATTTCTGCTCTCCTCTGCAGTTCTACAGTGTAAGAGCTGGAGTGGCTGATATTGATGTGGAAATGTTAATATCCTGGTGATTACAACTCTGCCATAACAGTCCATGATATTTTGGCTGAATCTGGCACGAATGGGGAAATTGCAAAGTAAATTGCTAATCTTAGTGAGGGGAACCTTTTTTTTTTAGTGACCCAAAAGTGAGCCTTTGGTCAGAAGTAGGGACAGAATGAGCTGAAATCCTTACTTTTCCATGCCTTCCTACACAGTCGGGACTTTGGTATTGGGGGTCTGTCTTCTCTGGATTGACCAGAGTTCATATTCTAAGATCTATCAAAATAGTTTTCCACAATAATTTTAAGTTCAGTCTATTAGCACTTGCTTCTTTAGAATCAAGAAAAAATGTTGAAAATTTTCAAGCAGTTCTTACAGAAACATACGCTGATATTTGTCTTGGTTGAGAATGATAAGAGTGGTAGAAAAGTATTTTTTTTCCCATTGCCTTAATATTTTGAATATGAATACAGTACTTTGAATAAATACATATTATGGATATCTTGTGTGAAACTAGTATGAGAATCATAAGAATGTTGCTTAGAAACAAAATGAGAATAGACTGCTGCTGTGAAGTAGCCACAGGTATTGACAACTACTTGGGGAGTATTTTCTTCAAAGTAGAAAATTTTTTTAGACATTTTAATTAAAAATAAATAATTAGAGCAGTATCTCCAAACCTAGTTGGCTTGGGTATGACATTTTTAAGATTTCGTGCTTTGGTTTACTTTCCTTTCTCTCAATGAAAGATAGACTTATGATTTGGGTTTTTCTGGGTCTGCTCCCATGTGCTGGACAAAGTACCTGGTTGCTTGGGTAGTAGTACTTTTAGGTTTAGATTAGGTACAGTTTGAGAAATCATGCCTTACCTATCATGAAATGCTTCTGTGTAAGAGTTAACCAATGTGAGAAGATAAATGGACTACATAACTTATGGTACACAAAACGCTAGTTTAGGTAAAACACATGCTACTGATAACTGAGTAAGCCTTCCTGTGTATGCTAATCCTAATTTATGTTAAATTGTAATTAAGACAGTTTTGTTTATTGCTTGTAGCCATGAGCACCTGGAAGACTGACTAATCCCATCCATGTCTTGGGGACAATCCAGCTGCTATTGTTGACTCACAATGGAGAAATTTTGTATTTGTGAGTTGCTTGCATTGGTATTTTTTTCAGGCATTTATAGAAGGCCTTTTTCCTATCGTATCAAGAACTGGAACAAAAGAAGCATCCTAAATAAAGTAGATGAAGAGATTTTGGAGCAGGAGGCCAAAATTTAAATAGGCTACCTGCGTTTCCATCCAAACTATAAAATAGAGGGCATCTCTGATTTACCCAAGCAAAAATAGATCACATTTATTGTAGCTGTGCTTCTGGTTTGTGCTACTCATACAATTAGGTGTAATCGTCAGATTTTCAGGATTCTGAAGTGTGTTATTCAGAAAGCCATAGGTGGTACCATAGCAAGGAGACAATAAATGATGAGAAGAGAAAGGGGAGCAACATAAATTGAGTTTCAGCAGAATAAATCCATAAGAATAGGGAACAGCTAAGCCCTCTTTATCTAAAATTTCAAGTTTGCATTTACATCATCCTTCTTATTGCAGGCTAAGTCTAGGTTCTCACATAAAAGTGACTGCATGTGTAAATGTTTTGGACCTGTACCTAATATATGTATTCACATAACTAAATATATCATGGATTGTGCCATCAGTTGACAAGAATTATTTTCTGTTTCTTCTATGGTATATTCTTATATACTATATCCTCTTAAAACATGAGGAGGAGCACTCTGGTCAATATAAAGTCTTACTGTGAAAGATTTCTCCCTTTAAGAGAATTATTTTCCTGGGAGAGTATTCATTCTAATGACTTCAAATGATCCATTCGGAAAATTACACAAGAACAGTAGCCTTTTGTATTTTCTACTGTTAAATTTATGTCCAGACATTTCCTATATTGAAAAGTTTTCTGTTAACATAACCAAGCCTACTGTTTCTCCAAGAGAAATTAATGTTTGTCTTGTCATGATGGAAAATATGCAAACTGCTGTTAAGTGACAATTATTTTCTCTGAACTCTTTTGAAGTCAGCCCATGTATACATCATTTGCAGGATCTCATGGAAATTTGGACCTAATTCTGCATTCATTACATATTGAAAAGTATTGTTTGCAGAATTTATCAGGAAGTTGTTGTAAAACAGAAATAAAGAATTGGGGGCTAAAAGTGGAACCACACAAGGGTGTATGTGTATGTAGTCCACACACAATTTCAATGTGAGTGCAACTGCTTTGCAAAACATTCTGACTCTTCACAGGTTTGTTACCTTGTGATACGTGCATGGATTTTCCTGCCAGGTAAAATTAGAATTGATTTTTGAAAGAAGGCAAAATTAGAAATGAAAAAATTCACAGTGAACACATGCCTGTTACAGACCCTAAAATGAATCCCAGTTCTGTAATAATTTCATGTGAATTCTTCTTACAGACAGCAGAGAGCAGCAGTGTGATAACCTGAATCAGAAGGAGTGATGTTAAAGAATCAATGTAACTAAAAGTTAAATACTTCCAAAAAATTGATTATTGCTTTTATACTGGTACATTTTTTGAGACACTTTTGGAAGAGAAATTAGAAGATTGTGGAAATAAAAAAAGGACATTAACAATAAAATAACCATCATGGAAATCATTGCGAAGAAAGATATTTACATACAGTAAAAAAAGCAAAAGCAGAGGGTGAGTGACTGAGTGCCTAAGGAAAACGAAGGATGGATTAGTGTCTGAGATGTGTATAGAACTGTCAAAAATGATATAGTGTAATTAAGAGCAGGAGACAAACATTAGCTCGCAAGGCATAGTTTAAATAAGAATTTTACGTGAACACACACTGAATAGTCTCAAAGTTGATGAATTCAATGACATCGATTTTCAGAAATCGTTAATCATGTCTACTAGTAATTTACAAATCAGTGTTTTTGTTCATTTTAGGAGTTCATAAGTACAGATCAAAGCACATTAAAACAGTGTATAAATCGTCATGTAAAATATGAAATATTGTTTGAGGACTTGAAAATAGTTTCTTTCATGTATCTCACTTTCTCTTTTGATATTTTCTTAAAGCAAAACCAAAATTTGCAATTTTGTTTTTCATCAGTGACTATGGTTTACCCTCCATTATTTTCCACAGAAAAAGCAGGATATAGACTTTTGTGGGTAATGAGCAGATAGATATAAATACCTATGAGTCAGATAAATTATGCTGTATCCCTTCATTCCAGAGAAACTGCTACAGTGAAGGATGCAAGCAGATGCTGTTGCCCTGGTGATTGCTCATTTGAGTCTGGATTGCACCAGGTCTGCATTCCTCACTTCTCCTTAGATGTTTGCATTTGGGTATACAACTCGTATGGACAAAGGCTACAGGTTAAATGTGACCAAATAAAGCAGCATACATACAGTATGTATGTGATGTGTTGAAAATGGCGTATGGTTTATAAGTAATATGAGATTGCACTGAGTATGAGATTGCACTGGTATAGTATCTTATAGCTGTTAAAGGAAATCCTAAAATCTCAGCCTAGAGAAGAGAAGGCTTCCGGGACACCTAATCATGGCCTTCCAGTACCTAAACGGGACCTATAGGAAAGCTGACAAGGGACTGTTTATCAGGGAGTGCAGTCACAGTACAAGGGGTAATGGGTTTAAACTAAAAGAGGGGAGATTTAGATTAGATATTAGAAAGAAATTCTTTACTGTGAGGGTGGTGAGGCCCTGGCACAGGTTGCCCAGAGAAGCTGTGGAGGCCCCATACCTGGCAGTGTTCAAGGCCAGGTTGGATGGGACTTTGGGCAACCTGGTCTAGTGGAGGGTGTCCCTGCCCATGGCAAGGGGGGTTGGAACTAGGTGATCTTTGAGGTCTCTTTCAACCCAAACCATTCTGTGATTCTATGATTCTAAATATAACCATGACATATAATACCAATTTGGTCATCTCTTTGTAGTGTTAATCAGCTTAATATAGAGCTAAACATAGAGGCATGAAATTTCAAGTCTGCCAAGCTATTCTGAGTGCCTGAGGTTGTGTGCCCCATCTGAGATATGAGAGTCAGCAATTGGCATTTTCTGATAATTGAATTACTGAGGTGTCTGTGTAGAAATTTTTCTTTTTTTTTTTTTTTTCTTCCCCTGTGCTACTGTAGGCCACAAGACTGGATCTGAAGTGCACTGCATTAAAAATAAAAGCTGTTACATTCCACAAATTATCCTCAGAGCTCTGAAAGAATATTGTTAATCTCACAATTTTAATTCTTTGAAATTTTTTTTCAATTTTTGTTTTCCCCATAATTAAACATCCTTCATTTTGAAAGCAGGTGGTGCTTTAGCTATTAGGAGTTATTTGTATTTTTGAATTGGTATTTTACAGAGGTTTTGATAATACAGAGTATTTTTATTGTGTTTGTGACCCTCATTTTTGGGTTTCACATACTTCTCAAGATACTGCATATTTCTAAGTTTCTCCCATTGTTCACAGAGTAGTTTTTGAGCTAGCAAAAGAATGACTTAAATTCTAGAATAAGCTGTTTGCAGCAAGTTGCTTTTCAGAAAGATGCAATCCTGAAACTTTTTACTGTATTACCACGTAATTTCATGCTCTCATGCCCATTGTATGAACTTGTATTTTTCACGCATTTGTTGATAATACAGAAAACTTAAAACTACGTGTAGGAAATCTGTATTTCAATAATTCTGGGTCTGCCCTCTACGCTCTCAAGTCCTGCAATCCGTGTATCAGCAGAGTATATTTAATGCATTCACTGCCCACATACGTCAACATCTGCATCTACCAGCTGGATGAAGTCAGTTTGACTTCTCTGATACAGCTTTTCATAAAATAAGAAGTATTTACTAATTCTGTCAGTTTGTAGACCTGATTTGACTGACAGGCTTACGTGATTTAAGATCAGTAACAGTGCACTTTCTGAGCAATTTGTTGTATGACACCTCTTCTGTTCAAATGCTTGACTGCATTAAGGGGAAAACAACTTGCTAATTGGTGCAAGGTTAGTAGTAGAGATGATGCAATCTTCCTAAAACTGCAATAGCTTTTTATTGCAAGGAGTGGTTTTGGTGATGATGAACCTTCAGGTAACATTAAAATCATGTTTATAGTAGATGGGCTTTCTTATGTCTCCTTTTATTTTGTCCTTTCTGAAATTGCTTCTTTGACTCCTGTGCAGTTCAGTTTATTGCTGAATTATGTTTGTATGAAATAAATATCTGTGGCTGCAACACTATTTATAGAAAGTTAGTATCATAATCACATATAATTGCCAGTATTATCAACTAGATTGTCTCAGTGTATTTTTCTTATTTGTAGTCCACTCACAAAAGATTCCCGATGGTGCTACAATTCACCACTTAGCTGTTTTGCTTTTAGTTGCCAGAACTGCCATCTTTGAACATTAAATCCACTTTCAAAGCATAAGCTTCCAAATACTTGGATGGAAGGATCACTGTCAGTGTGACTTATGCAAATGAAAGGAAAGAAATGAACTTCAGTTGTAACTGTATTTTATTACCTGCATTTTTGTGTATCTTCTGTCTTTCATTAGGGGGGAAAATAGTTGTTGATAACGTCCCATAATGTTGGCAACGGAGCTTGTACGTTCTTAAGTTCTTTTACAGTGTTTTAAAAAGGCAAAGTAAAACTACCCAAAAGCAAAAATCCCAAGTCAAATTTGATAAGTGGAAAACAAAATCCACACCAATGCAGAAGCCTCTCTTCCAGAGTATCTATCAGATTTCCCGTGATAGGGGAGGATGTAAAGATACTGTGAATGGTTGGAAAACTTTGGGGAAGACCATGTTACCTTGCTGGCTGATAGGAAGTCTACTCAAAATATCTCTGCGTGGAGTTCAGTTGTGTCTCTATGCATCTGAAATCAGGGGAGACAGGATGTATAATTAGTTATACCTAATTTGTCACCACTATTGTTTTAAGTGATTTTGCTGTAGTAAATACTGCCTAATATCAGCAGTCCTTCTCTAATACGAATTTTCTGCCATTTAACTCACTGTTACAGGATAATTATTTCAATAGAAGCATCAATCCTGCAGACTTGAAAGAGCATTATAATCAAAAAGAAATCAAAACAGACCTTTTATGTATTCTTAATTCCATTTGAATAACAGAAAATGCTTAAAGCAATCTGTAGATGGATTATTTTTTTGTGTATTTCTAGCTGTAACATTTCTTTCTAAGTTAGAAGCACAGAAAGAAACTAAGAAGTGAGGGGGAAAAAAGCCAACAAAATGATATGACAGTATATAATAAAAGTATCTTTTCCATTTTGTCCGTAGCAATTTCTTTCTGGTTGATGGTTCCCGATAATCAAGCTCTCAAATTTTATTTTATGTTTGAATGTATTGATTGATTTTTGCCAAAATCATCTCTGAGGTAGGTGTTAGCTGATTGGTTTTTAAAGTTGAAAAGAGTTAAGCTCCTTTTCAGGAGACAGCTACTGATGTAGTTCTTTTATCTTGCACTACAAAGGAGTATGACAATATCAAAAGTGTGTCAGGTAGCTGAGAATGGGTCTGGTGTGACAATGACCTTATTCTGATGCTGAATAAATGTGTGTCCTGCTATGGAGAACCCAGGATAACAAGTGATTCTCAAAACAAGAATTAGCCTCTGGTTTATAGCTTAATTCAGTGAGAATCTTTCTACAAACAGCAGGAAGTTAATGCCAGCCATATATAACCTGATTTTGTTTTTCTTTTAATTCCTTGCTCAAAATCTTCATTGTTTAGGTGGGAACTTTGTGTTCAGTTGCAAAATTAAAACTTCTTTCAGTTGCAATGAATGTGTGAATTTAGTTTGTAAATGAGTCCGTTTCAGGAAGGGGAAGAATAAAGAGAGATTGAATAACACTGTGGTGGGTTGACCTTGGCTAGCTGCCAGGTACCCACCAAACTCCTCTATCACTCCCCTTCTCAACTGGACAGGGGAAGAAAAAATATGATGAAAGGCTCCTGGGTCAAGATAGGGACAGGGAGATCACTCAACAACTACTGTCATGGGAAAACCAGATTTGACTTGGGGAAATTAATTTAATCTATAGCAAATTAACACTGGAGAAGGATAATAAAAAATAAGAACAAGTTTAAAAACACCTTACCCCCAGCCCTCTCTTCTTCCCAGGCTCAACTTCACTCCTGATTTCTCCACCTCCTCCCCTCCAGTGGTGCAGAGGGACAGGGGATGGGGGTTGTGGTCAGTTCATCACACATTTATGCTGCTCCTTCTTCCTCACACTCCTCTCCTGCTCCAGTGTGGGGTCCTACCCACAGGAGACAGTTCTCCACCAATTTCACAAGCATGAGTCCTTCCTATGGGCTGCAGCTCTTCATGAACTGCTCCAGCTTGGGTGCTCCAGTATGGGTCTATCCCATGGGATGCAGACCTTCAGGAGCAGACTGCTCCTCTGTGGGTCCCCCATGGGGTCACAATTCCTGCCACCAAACTTGCTCCAGCATGGGCTCCTCTTGCCATGGGTCCACAGGTCCTGCCAGGAGCTTGCTCCAGCACGGGCTTCCCATGTGGTCACAGCCTCCTTTGGGTGCATCCACTTCCTCCAGCATGGGCTCCTCCATGGGCTGCAGGTGGAATCTCTGCTCCCCANTGCATTATCCCAGAGGCACTACAACCATCACTGACGGGCTCAGCCTTGACCTGCCATGAGTCTAGTTTGGAACTGGCGTTGGCTCTGTTTGACACGGGGCAATTTTCTGGCAGCTTCTCACAGAAGCCACCCTTGTGGCTCTGCCACTACCAAAACCTTTACATATAACCCAAATACATGTACTGAAATTTTTTTCTCAAACTTACAGCTAAGTAGGTGTGCTCAGAACTTTAGATTGAATGAACAAACACTTTCTGGAACAAATACTTTTTCTTTGCAAAACTGATGAAGCAGGTTCCATGATAAGTTATTGTACCAGGTTTTTGACACAACGCTGTAGCTACTCCAAAATCATTTTGATATTACCTAATAAAAAATTGTATAGTCTGTGAACAAATAATGCTGCTGTTCTTTGTTAACGTCTCAAATGTTGCATACAGATGCTATAATATTTTAATCAGTTAAAATCTGAATTAGAAAAAGCCTATGTACTGTCCCTGAAATGCAAGGTCTTCCTCATTTCTGTTGAGAATCTCGCAGTGAAACTATAAAGGAGTAAGTAACCCAGAGAAGACAGTGAAAGAACAATGACTTGTTAAGATGAGAGTTGTGGAAATAACATTAACAATAAAACACAAGTTAAGCTAATGACATTTCTATTAAAAGGTAAAACTTATTGAACTTTTCCTACCAGTTAAATTTATACGATGATACAAATTATCATGTTTTGGCCATCACAATACTGGTTTCTCCTGTGGACCCAGAAGTAGCTTGGATGCATCAGAACGAATACTTTCCATTAAGTATTTTGTTTCTACCTTCTGCCTGCCTGCATGAGACTGCACTTGCTTTGTAAATGGAAAAGCTTATTAAAGACAATGGGAACTTTGGCACCAGCATGATTATTGGTGTAGTGCATTATGAAGAGTAAGGCACACAGAATTAATAGAGCTAATTTAGGACCTATTCGGCCTTTTCTAATTGTATGTGTGTGCGCTCGTCTTGAAATCATTGAGAGATCTTAATATAAATTCAGTGTGGTGTGAAGCCTTATTCTTATTTGTGCTAAAGCACTCAAGTCATCATAGGTTTATGATGTTTGTCTACTTTACTGCTAATGATGCTGCTGGACTGTAGACAGTGATAAACAGGGGTATCGGGCAGAATACATTAACATAAACATTTTAATATCCCAGTCTTTCCACCTCAGACTTATTATTTAAATGGAACTTTAACTCTTACAAGAAAAATGGAAGTTTTACTGTGGTCCTTTAACAATATTATAACACTATTAGACTTGGCAATATGTATTTCGCTATGTTCAACCTTTGAAAAGTGAAGAATCCTAGTATTCATCAAAAGTTTTTGTGTTAAACTAAAAATTCAAAAGGCAAGTAAAAAATTTTGACTCAGCCAACATGACTAGAAAACTGGAGCATCTTGTTTAAACGAGTAGATAACTTTGATCCTGTTGGGAAAGGGGCACAAATCAATGTGTGTCTTGATTTTTTTGTGAAACGTGTAAGAAAAGGATGGGTTCCAGCCTAGTTCCCAGCAAATTACCTTAAGATGAAAAATATTAATTAAGAATAGAAGCTGGAAGAAACAATACATCCTTGAGGTGTTAGGCATATAGAATAGGGATTGTGCCATTAGAAAATGGCACGGACTAAATTTATAATATAAATGGCCACTCACGTTGTCCAACCAAATATAATCATTTGCACCTATTTTTTGATGCAGAGTGGAAATAAAACAGTGTGGCAGAGTCGTATTTCCCAGTTGGTTTTTTTAGCTTTCATGAAGATAGTCCACAGGGAAGTAACTTCAATAGGTGTGGATTCCTAAAGGACCTTGAGACATTTAGGTATTTTCATGAGATGGTGTTCCAGGCCAGATGATGGTATCAGCTGTGACCAGTGATTTTCAATTTTTAATAAAGTTATCTGCATTCCTATGTGTACCAAGAAGTCAAAGAAATTCTGAATATCTTTTTATATCTTTATTGGGATAGATGTGGGTACAACTGAACAGTATAGGGTTCTGGTGTTTTTGTGACTCAGACTGGAGACAGCAGACCAGCCAGCAGAAAAGTTGATCATCAAGCAGGAAATGAATATAATATTTTCTTTTTTTTTTTTTCCTGATTGCTTGTACATTTGTGGGTTAGGAAGCGGGTAGTGTTTGCACCTCCAAATAGACCAGGCTTTTTGTTTTTGTATAGCAAATAACCATTGCTTTATTGATGAGAGAGAGACCTAGATGTAAATACATGAATGTATAGGAGTGACATCTTCACCCTCTGATGTTTGTCCTCTCCCAGAGTATACATTGTCTGTTTTGTTTAGTTTCCTTTCTTTTGTATTTATCCTTCTACAGCAATGGAAATTCCCACAGTAGTGGTTGTATTACTGTTTTTCCTCTTATTTGCTTTTATGGTATGTATCTTGTCTCAAGTTACTGAAGACTTCCAACAAGTAAATTAACAGGACTGCCCATTAGAAAGGAAATCTGTTCCCTGGCACCAGTGACAGTTCCTTGATAGCAGTAGACTATTGAGCTTGTTGAGTCATCAGGTTGGCTTAACCTGCATAGTATCTTTTATTTTTTAACATTTTATTACAGCTTTGGAATGCAGAGTTCTTGGGATATTTTGGCCAGGTGTGTCAAACCTTAACCAATAATGAATAATTTCACTAGGTAGAAATTTGTCAGTTTGGCTTTTACTCTGTCAAAAACAGCTCTGTCAAATTAGCTACAGATACAAGATCAGATGTAAGTCTTGACAAGCTTATTCACACTCAACAGACCTACAAAACTTGCTGCTTTTTCAGAGTTAGGAGTACATTCTTGTAACCCACTAAATAGAATACATGGCTTTAGAAAAAACTCTGTTTTATATAGAAGTGTGTTAGATTCCAGGAATATAGTTGCTCGGAAGAAAAAGGACCTTTTAAATTGGATCTTCTGCTGTATGAGGTATGCGGAGATGTCTTTGCTTTTTTGCAAGTCGTTCCAGATTTACTTCATGTTGCTTTATACCTCCTGAATTTAGGACGTGAATAAAATGCACAGGCTTAGTTTTGCAAATTTTCACAGGATTCTGAAGATGAAGTATGGGTTACATACTGTAAGCCATACTTACTGTTGGCTTACAAATTGGTTATTCAAAAAGTGAACATCAGTGTGGTGACAAGTTTACAGGAAAACCAGAATGCAGTAACAGCTCTGTGGACCATATACTTCTGCATCTACCTCTCTGTATAATACCTTGTGATACCTGGGCTGTCTTTAGCCAGCTCTGATGAAAAGTTTCCTTCTTTACAGGTGGGGAAAGGTGCACATAAGGAAACCTACCCATCAGGAGTTAGCATAACCAGCGCAGAGTTAACACAGGAGCGTATGGACAATTTTGAAAAGCAACACTTGGCCATAGAGAGACATAGAAAATCCAAGCACAGACTAAGCAGATTAAAAGCTAGGAACAGTGAAGGGCCCTTTGACTAGTTTTCGAAATAGATTTCTAGAGGCAAAAAATATTAATCTATGAGATGTTATGATGTTATCTTTATCTTTTAACTCTTGAATTTCTCCTTAGAGAAATGGTTCACTTTTTTTTTTCTCTGGATTTTTAGTAATATAGGTGAGACGATCAGATGTGACTGAGGTAGGGTGTTTTTCTGTGAGAGTAGGGAGAATAATCCTATAAAAACAACCTCCTAGGATCCAATTTTTTGAACAACCCTGAAAATTACATATTTGATCCATAATTGTATATTCAAAACTTCTTAAGTATCCAAAAAGGCATTACATTGTCCTTCTAGTTTCTACTTAAAACATTTCTGATGTAGGCAAACAAAATATTATAGGAACAGAGAAGTAAAAAAATGCAGTTAAACCAACTGTTCTTACTTGAAAAGTGCTGACAGATTTAGTTAATTGTTAAGCCCACGATATGGGTGATTATACCAAGAGATGCTTTGTGATAATCAAGGGCTAGGAGGAAGAGATTAAAATACAAGAAAGGGCATCATCAGTTGCTGGGAATCAGTGAAGTTGGGTGGAATCTGCACATACAGATGAGGTGTAGGGAAGAAGTAGGATCAGAAGTAAATAAACCCACAGGATGCAGGTCAGCTTCAGTTGTGGCCCATAAGGTGGGGAAACGTACTGGTAGAGACAGGATCTCCCTGCCCATGTGACTCAGATGTGATTTTCAGAAACTGTAGAGTGGTGCTTATTTGGTACAACACTGTCTGATTTTCTTCTCAGATACGTATTCATTTGTGGAGTGGATTTTTCTGTAGATGTATCTTATAAAGGCTGAAACATTTTAATTGTCTCCTGGATTTTTTTGGTCAGAAATTGTGTTGATTAATATTGTTCATAAAAGGGCAAGATCACAGGCACAGCTGTCTCTGAAAATCACTGAAGTTATACAACTATTAATTTCTCAGTGGTATCATTAAAATAAAAATATTTTATGCAAATGTATTAACTTTGCAGATAATTATTCGTATTGTGGGAGTTAGGTTACTGCCTTTTTGGAGACATTTACCCCTCTCTATGCTGTTTCCGTTTGACTCTATCAGAATCAGTAAACACGCTCCATGCTAAAAAGCAGTGTCTAGCTTTATAGTTCCTGTAGTTGATTATATGACAGAACATGACCAGCAACTAAATTCTAAACTGATATTAAGATAAAATGAGCACAATACTGAAAACTTCAAGTGTTCATATTTCTGTTCAGCTCACAAAGCTCTGTTCAAGTAGAGATAGAAAACAGATGACAAAAGCCAACATTGTGAGCAGGACTTTTGCTGTTCATGGACTGCCTAAATAATTCTTACCTTCACATAACTCAGAGAGTTTGGTGTGGTAATGTTACAAACTCAGGGATGTAGCATTTCAAGTTAGTAAACTGATTCACTACAAGCATGTTATCCAAATTTCGTAAAAATGGTAAAATTGACAAGTAAAATTAATCCCTCCTGTGATTTTCTTGGGTATATTGAAGTGTATTGTGAACCAGATTTTACTCAGTGTCTGGAAACAGAGCCTGGTAGACCCTATTGAATTAGTGGATACCAATTAAAGCCTTGAAAGATTAAGAATATCTTCCTGTTCAATAGTGTTTGTTTTCTTCATTTTCAAAGCTCATGATATTGTTTTTTATTCCTGAAGATAATTAGGATGTTCCTTGTGGAACACACACTCACATAGCCTCAAATACAATTTGTTTTACCAATCTGTCTTTGCTGTTTTTTCACACATTCTTAGTCATATATTTGGCATATTTCGTGGCCGTAGAGAAAGCAATCTTTTCTCTTTCTTTCTTTTCATGTTGTCTGTGTGCTCTTCATTCACAAGCATTAAAAAAGCCCTCTGGCTAGAATGTTAGGTGATCTTTATTCCTATTTCATTATATCAGTGCAAGAAAACAAACATTATTTTGAAAATGTAATTGAATTAAAAAAAATTATATCCAATTATGCTAGGCAGCAAATGAGCATGGACCACTTAAATTTTATTTTGAATGAGTTAAATTTTTTAATATAAGACTATTTCAGGTACAGTAGGCTACAAAATAGATGAAGTTTTGCAAGGCATAATTTGTTATCTATTATAATAGCTTTCACTGTGTAGCAAGTCAAAATGAGTTCTGTAGTTTTAAATTAGTTTTTTGGATATTAACAGCTTAATGGCTGTGGAATATCTATCAGGATCATGATCATTTTTTAAGCTTTAAGCAAGCTATAAAGAGAGTTTTAAGGCAATACAAAAAGCTGCTCAAATTATTAAAAATATTTTTTTTGCCACTAGCAGAGAAGCAACAGAAGAATTCATGGGCTATCAGAAAAGCAGAACATTTGTACAAGATACAAGATATTCCAAAAAGCAAGTTGCATTCATTATGTATTTCATCAGTAAGCACTGTTGCTACAGTTCTGTATTTCAGTGCCAAGTGAAGTTCAATGCCAGTAGAAGGTCATTGGAGAATGAATGGATTCCAACACTACTATTACTTCATGAGCTATTGCTCATTTTACCACTTCAGTGTTGGGAGAGATAAATTTTATAATCCTGAAGTTATTTGGATTAGCTGCTTAGAACCTTTTTGTAAATTATAATACTCTAAAGCACCTCATTTTTACGTTTTTGAGCTAAGAAGAACTTATCGAACAAAAACACTGCATACTGTACGTGTGCCAAAGTAGCTCATGGGAGGTTTGAATACCTCTGAATGGCGTGGTGCCAGTGACATCTTGAGCTGACTGTGCTGTCTTAAAGTAACAATCTAGAACCACTTTTTAAGCTTAAAAAAGGAAAATCTCCACTATATAAAGCTCTTGCTATTTTTAAGTCAAATAAAGAGAAGGTATTGTAGTGAGTGGACCAATAGGTATGAGATGATGAGATTGCCTGCTTAGCTCTTTTCTGAGGTAACATAACAAAAGGATGAAATGGGTGATAAGAGACCCAATTGCATACACTTAGAACACGTCTTCTCTGAGCCTAGTTGCATGTTCTCTAGGCAACTTTGTTTTGAAATATGAATAATAATAATCTTGCCCGGTAGGGAAGGCGTGTGGTGATTGTTGGTTATGGGGTATTATGTAGGTGAGAGTTACAGAAACAATTTATTTACTGAAAGTAAAATTGATACCATTGTAACTGCACTATTTTACATCCTGTATTTATAGGGCGTCAATTAGGCCCAGAGGCACTGGTAATGAGTCAGTAGATCCTAACGGTTGTAAGAGCAGTATAAACATTTATTAGGAAAGGAAGAGACACTTTTTAAAGTAGAAGCATTTAGACCCCAAATGAAAGGTTACGGCCCACATAACATTTTCTGAATAATTTCTGTGGAAAACAAATAAGGCTTGGAGCTTTACTGACCTCTCTCCAGTTGTCAACCAGTGGATATGGCAAAATCAAAGGAGATTTTCTGAGGCATTTTTTTTCTTCTTACAAATTCAAACCAGATCGTGTGAATTTCTGTCGGGTTTTTTTGTACCATAAAGCTATGAAACAGTCCCAAAGAGGTATATGCAGCCCAGTTTTGCTTGCAATTACATGGGCTTCATTTGCATTGTTACAGACTTTTCTCATTCTGTGTACATGGCAAGATCACCGTTCAGTGACAGAGGTGCAGTGTTTGACAGATACAGATTACATATGAATTAGCTGAACATCAGAATTGTTACTGATATCAGCTAAAGGTATTTCTGGCAGCTGGACTCAACTAAAAGAGCCATCTCCTAGGTCCCTGTGATGGGCACCTGTCCATAAGCATACACTGGCCTCTTAATACATTTCACGGAGAGAAAAGCCCTCTTTGAGAAGCTCAATGATTTATCTTGAGGAAAATATCTGTATGCTAAAAATAAGTTACCATGTTGTAGTATTACAAGAGAAAGACTGTAGTTTCTATGAAGGGTTATGCTGCTGATGGTAAGTGCTAAGCAGACTTTTTTTTTTTAAATATTTTGGGTTTTTTTGCAGTGTCAAATTAAGGCATTCAGAAGGTATCAGGTGTCAAAAAAACCCCCCATAAATTTAAGACATTACCTTGGTAGAACTTTTGGGTACTGGATGATTTGTGTCTTTCAGGCTTTTCTCTGTACTTCAAGTGTAGAGACAGGAATTTTTTTGTTAAGGAAAGCTTAAATCCGAAGAACCTAACCTGATTCGGGCTGCCAGGATTTTCAAACGTGCAGGTAATAATTAAACTCCTTATGGTAAAGTGGCACCGTCAGTTACCACCAGACAACTGATAGAAATTCCAGTGTGACAAGGGCAACAAAACTGTCATAAACAACTATGCCTATGGACACTTTAGTATTAGAAGGCCTGATTAAATACCCACTCAAACTCACAGGAGTCATAAGATGGGACTAAAAGACTATGGATTTGTTCTTTGAGAACTGTTAACTTCAGTTTTCTTTCAGTGACTGTAGTGATTTCACCTTGGCTAAACGCCAGGTGCCCACCAAGCCGCTCTATCACTCCCCTCCTCAGCAGGGCAGAGAGGGGAGAGGGAAAAAATAAGATGGAAAAGACAACTCCAAAATCGTGGGTTTAGATAAAGGCAGTTTTAATATAGCGAAAAGCAAGACCGCGCGCGGAAGCAAAGCAAGGAAAACAAAAGATTATTCTCTACTTCCCATCAGCAGGCGATGTCCGGCCACTTCCTGGGAAGCAGGGCTGCAAAAAGCGTAGTGGTTACCCCGGAAGGCAAAACGTTGAAAAAAACCGAATGCCTTCCGTTCCTCCCCCTCTCCCTCAGCTTCCCATTGCTGAGCAGATGTCATCTGGTATGGAATATCCGTTTGGCCAGTCTGGGTCAGCTGCCCTGGCTGTGTCCCCTCCCAGGATCTTGCCCACCCCCAGCCTACTGCTGAGGGGGTGGAAGAAGGGTTGGAGACACAGCCTTGGTGTGTGCCGGCACTGCTCGGCAGTAGCGAAAACCCTGATGTGTTATCAGCACCTTGCTGCTACCAATGCCCAGCACTGTAAGCGCTGCTACGGGGAAATTAACTCCAGCTCAGCCTGACCCAGTACAGTGACTTCACAGGTGTTGTACTGAAATGAAACTCCTAAAAGGAACTATGTTCTGTAGTATTATTAGCAAAGGAGAATTACATGAAAAATAGATTTAAAAAGAAACATGTTAAATAGTTTTCAATAGAGGATTTATTCACTGCTTAGAATGGCATTACTTCCACTTATGACCTCTAGATAGTATAATAATGGAAACGTCATGACTTTGAGAAAAGAAATGACCAAAAACCAGGAAAACCAGGCTACTTCTGGCCCTACACTGTCAGATTTTTGACTTGAGATCACGTGAAAAAGAAGAAAACAGAGGGAAGCAAAGGGGCATTTGCAGTTATACTTTAGTCTAACCAAGCAACAGCTGTTTCTTTGTTCCCTGTAATACCGAAGTAAGATTATTCTTCAGGTAGCAAGGGTTTTCCATGGCTTTCTGTAGAATTATCATTGCTAAATTTTTCTTTAAAGTAAATTCAGTGGCATCATGAAACTTGTATATTTGAATTTGATGTTCTCAACCTTAAAAAGCTGAGGAAGAGCAGTACATCTGCTTGAAACCTAAAGTTCTTTCCCTCATCTCAGCACATCCTTTTGGCTAGTGTAGGAGCTTTTCACTCAGTACTGGGCTTTTAATGAATCACTTATTTTTGTTTTAAGATGTCTCATGGTTCATGCATTTATATGGCTCTTGGCTACGCCACTGTAAATAAATAACAATTGGTAGCACAATACCTAAACACCTGCTATGTTTTCTGAATCTGGCCTATAAAGTCTTACTGTTGCACCTCCTAGCACAAATCTTACATACTTTTCTTTGTCCCTTTTAAGGTAAAAGCCCTCATTAATGTCAAATTAAAATGGGCTGCAGAGTTTTGCTCTTTATTATTTGTCAGATGTTTCTTGACAGCTTGGAATTTGCATTAACCTCTCTTTGACCTGTCACACTCAAACTGGAAGTTTGTTAAAGGGTGTCAATGTATCTTGCATATTAACACCTATCTTAAACTGACTTTTGAAAAAGCATTTCAATAGCATTTGGCATCAAATAACTTTTTAATGGTGGCAACTGTATGCTATTATAATTGGAATTATTGTTCCTGATCATATGAATTGGCATATCATTTGGCATAATTTCTTGAATACTCTGAGGTTCAATTATACCTGCACATTTTATTTCAGGAATATTTAATGAAGTCACACATTTCTCAGAAGTAATCTTTTGGCGTATTCAGGTCACATATACATTTTATGGGGCTATAGCTGAACACAAGAAAAGGTGATGGGCAGAATGGTACCATTTCTAGAATATGTATTTCAGTGGTAGAAAGGAAGCTCTTCCTTTTGTCTAACACCCGTCTACTGTGAATTGTCATGTATTACAGCAGGAAAGAAATGTTTCCTCTGTCTGTTTATGAACTAGCTTGATCTTGGTCAGCACAGGTTGAGAACAAAGGGCTACTGCTCTCTCTGTTTCTTCTCTGGGATGTGGCTATGGCAAACAGTAGGGCATAATTCATGAGTGCATGGATGGTACAGAAAAACAAATGCAAAGAGTAGTTTTCTTTGAACATGGTATCACCTACTTCAGCCTTTGCAAGCTGTATAGAGCAACAGCACCATCTTTGCACCATTCTTGGCTTGCAAAATGCTCAGACAGGGTCATAGTCTATCTGGGAGTATATTATCATGTTTATAATGCTAACAGTTTAAGAATCACTTCAGAAAAAATACCTTTATAACCTATGCTGCTGTTTTTCTCTGGAGGTGGTCATCATAGTTTTCAGATTCTTGCAAAATTTGAACTTGCTGTCTTTTTCTCAAACAAAATAGCAGTAACTACAACTGAGGAAAGACTGCAAGCCATGACGTGGTAAATATTCTGAGAGATAATTAAGAGGCAGAACAGAAAAATATTACTGAAGGATTAAGACAGCCAGCTACATTACAGCTTAGAGCAAAATACGTGGCTGTATTTTTGTGTGTTGTGTTAGCTGTAGAAAGTGTAGTCATCTCACCAAATATCCATCTTTTTTTTTTTTTTCTTTTTTTTTTACCCCAGGAGGTCACAATCATAAGAATTAAGGCCAGGAGGGATTCTGAGAGCTTGTCTTATTCCAACCATTCCAACATATTTTCCTGAATCAGAATCAACTGTATCTAAAGCATTCTCTCAAAAGTTCTCTAACATGTTCTTTAAAACTGCAATGGTGAGTATCACACAGTGTCCCTAGGCGACTTGTATCAATGTTCACTGCTCTAATTGTTAGAAAATGTGACAAAATCCGACATAAATTCCCCTCGCTGTACTTTAATCCCCTTAAGTCTACTCTGTACTTAATGGACACAACAGTTTATTGACTTTTTCTTTGCAGTAGCAAAGATGGAAAATTATTCTTGTGTTTTCCTTCAGTCTTCTCCTTTATGAAGTTTGTCCTTAAAAGAAGTGACCAATCCAAAGAGAAGTTAATTCAGAATGATGTAGGATGCTCAGCCAGTTAACTTCAGGGCTTGATCTGATGCTGATTGAAATTAATAGGAAAGTGATCTTGATTCACAGATACTGCTTTTTTACCACATAAAGTGCCAATGCCCTCATTCCTGCTGCAGCCAAACATGCAGATTGCTGGGCAGCACAGAGCTGGCTAAGCTTCTCAAATACATTAACAGTGTTAGCTGTACCGTGTCCCAGCCCCTGGCCAGCTGGATGATGGGGACAGAACATTCATGCCATCCAGAATACCCAGATGGTGTTCTTTACTTTTTATTCCCTATGCTTTTGCTATCTGCTTATCTACTTTCATGGTCATGTTTGCCATCTATTTATTTGTATATGTAAAATTAAATTTCCTTGTTTTCTCTTTCCCTTTTATTTCCTCTAGTTGTTTTACATGGTGGCATCTGTGGAATGCTGTGACTTTAATTACATGTTTAGCATGAAAATTAATGAGATAAGCTTGGCTGAAGGCAGCAACAAGCGAAGACAAACTTAAAAAAAAGTCTTACAGTTTTTGTTCAAAAATCATACAGTTTACTTTGCAGTTTGACAGCATAAGTTAGTGTTCTTAATAGCATTTTACATTCTAAGAAAGCACATACCTGTGCTCACACATAGAAATAAGAAAACAAATTGAAAATACAAGCAAGTTAGGATTCACTCTGTCATTCATTCAGGTAGTACCTGACTCTATCTTAGAAACTTAATATTGTAATGTTAAGGGTAATAATTCAAGATCAAAGGAGATAAGTTGAAGTTATTTTGAAAATATTCAAGATTTATTTTTAAGTTTTTAGTGAAAAGTTTATTTTTCAGAAAGTTTTGTGTATTGTCTAACGTACTTGATCTATGAGAGAGCAGGAGTGGGTTTTTGAAAATGTCTAATCCAGTCTCATGATCTGATTCTATCTGGATGGTTTAAAATGTATTGACAAATTGCATATATGCTTGAAGCCTCTTGAATTATACATATATCAGTTATTGAAATTATTATTTTATTTCTATAGTGTCAGGGCACTGTGGGGAGGTACTGGCAATATACTCCTTTCTAACCAAATTCTCATATGTTTCAGAAAAGGAGGGTTCTGTTCCTCTTCAGTGCCGTCTTTAATCCCACGTAGGTCTTTACTGCTTTATGCTCACCTCTATACAATGAATCAGCAGCATCAGCTATATTTTATGAAGATATTTTTTTTGGGGGGGGTATCAATTCATACATGTATAGGCGCGTATATACAGCTATCTATATTCACACACATGCATACACATTTATACTGCACTACAGCAAAATATATATTTATATATGTGTATTGCACTTCATAATCTAACCACAAGACTTGAAGTGCTCCTAGATATGGTAGCCTGTGTGAATGGAGGTGGCTACTGTGCATCCTATTATTTCTGCTTGAGTGTCACCTTAGTGCTTTATCCCACGTTATGGTGTGTGGGCACTCTGAACGCAGCTGAAAAACTGGGACAGTTGGTGTGACTTTTTATCTCAGCCCCTTCCTTGCCCTTTAATACATTTGATTTCAGTACTTTATTTTAGCATTCCTTTGTCATGGTCTGCAAAATTCAGAGTTTTTGTTTAGTGTGCACCATAGGAAGCAGAAAGACAACACACCCTAAAGTTATCAGACAGAAATTGCATACTGTAAATGAGTTGTGGGGTAGCTTTGCTAGCCTTTCTTTCCAGGTGGTCTTGGGTATTCAGGAAACATGCATATCTAAAAGTACCCCTTTTCATTTTTGATTTTCAGTTCTTTATATTTACATTTGCAATTACTAGAACACTTCAAATCTTCCATGGTGGCACATCCTAGATTTACTAGGGTACCTCCATCCACAGGAATAGAAACCCTCTATGTTGGCATACAGATAATGAAGTGGTATGGTAGAAACATCACTTGCATAATTATGCTTCAGTTTATGCTGAAGAAAAAGCAGGCATTTCCAACTTAATTGCTGCCCTTGTCTTCGAGAGGTCTGTTCCTTCCAAATTCTTTTTCTCTTAAGAAATTCAGCTACAGTGTAATTAGGAGTGCAAAAAAAACCCCAACAACAAAAATGTAGGTGTTGGAGGATATGCAGGCAGGAAAAGTACTTCATTAAGGTATGCAGCACAAAACCATTATACTTTCACTTCCCCTTATGTGATCCAAATTAATTAACTTACTAGGACAGTCCGATGGTGTAAACAAGTGTTTTTTGTACTTTCAGATTAGAAAATGAAATTCAGTTGTTTAAGGGAGTAATCAGAGTTTATTTCAGTAGCAATAGAAATACTCATTTTTCAGGCATGGGACTTTGTCTAAGCCTATGGCATTCTATAGAAGATCAAATTCTGTATAAGACTATAAATATGATATGGTAAATATGGCTTATTTTTTATTAAAACACTGGTAGATTGTTTAAAAAGTGCACTCCTTTATTCAGGCTGTAGAGTCATACTGATATCTTAAAGCATTCGGATAGGGCAGTAATTGCACACATCTGATGTCAAGACTACAAAACTTTGATGAAAGCTGTAGCTTTGTTTTTGCTGCAGATATATCATGTTCATTGCTGCAGTGAATCAAAACAAAGACTTCTGTAATACCTTTCCATGTTATATTTAAATCTTGTGCTCAGAGTCCAATGAGTCATGTCAGCAGCAGAGCTCGTAACTGAGTTTATCTTTGTATCTGGATAACCATCCCTTCAGGTATATAAATGCTTCTCCTTTTAAAGAGCTGCTAAGTATGCAGCAGTTGCCTGAGCTATATGGACTTTCTCATTAGGCTGATGAACTTCAAAGCATTTGGAGTGCCTTCCAAGTATGAAGGGAGGACACAGAATGCATTTCAATTGAAGCTAAGGGTAAAAAGAGCATTTTTTGGAACATAATCTAAATCATTCATTTCTTTTTCAGCTAAAAGAATATGTAATTTTTCTTCTATCAGGCCACTCTTTCCTCTTGCCTTTTCTGATCTGTAAAATTAAGTTTTACCTGAGTGAAAGCCTTTATTGATCTCGTGTGTACCAGATTTTCCTCTGTGGAGGTCAGAATAGGAACACAGCTTGTGAATGAATTCTGACCACTTTACTGCAGTGGGATATTTAGCCATATTTCCTCAATTCTTTAATTTTCGTGCCTCTAAGTTCTGTTTTGCTATTGTTTAACCATAGTCTGTCCAAGTCCTACTAAGTATGTTTACATTAGAGTGGATATATATTTGGTAATATTAGAGATAACTTGTAAAAGATGTTTCATAGAAAGCCTCTTATTTTCTGTTTTAATAAATCTCAGCCTGAAGGCAGATTATTTTATTGATTTTAGTATTAAGCAAATAAACCACAAATTCTACCTTGAGTCTTGAGTCTGGGAATATGGCTTAGTTCTTTGGCAAAAAGTGTCCTGAATGGGCTGTGATGCATCTTAAAGTTATTTATGATTTGAGTCCAAATACATCGTAAGACCTAGCATGGTGTATTTCCACATGTAAAATTCTACACTGTAGTGAAGACAACTTAATAGTTTTTAATGACTTATAAGCAACTGTGAGAGTAAGATTTCAAGGTAAGGATTGATACTGATCACCTTCCAAAGTTTACTGTTCCTTTTCTCATAGAAAATATTGCATAACCCACAGTACACTGGGATGCAGTTGGGGAGGGAGTCTTACAGAAGGTTTGTAAAAGTACGGAGACCCCCCTAGTGTATCTTCATGGGTTTTTTCCTTCCATTTCTATATGTTTAATGTGAGATTTGTATAAATAAATATTAAAGGGGTGGATACTGACCTGCTTTGTGGAGGCAGAGGATGTGCTCTGCCTTGAAACAAGGAGTACCTGACAGTGAGGCTAGGTTCCCTGAGGTCAGCTCCACACAACTTGCTGCTGCTGTACTTGGTACTTGTCCATACCTGTAGGCTCGTTCCTGGGGATGCCTGTTGCTTATAGTCTAAGGCACGGGACAACATATTTACCAGATCTCCCTTCTAATGCTTTAACATGAGCTGTGGCATATGTATGGAGAGAGGAGAGGACGGCTGCAAATAAGTGTCACTGCATAGTGCTTGTTATGCATTATAATGGAGACTAAGACTATTTCCTTAGAGGGATGGTATTCTTATGGGATTTTCACGTACTAAAGATATTAAGCATGCCTCTGATATTATGAATCAGGCTGTTAAATTCTTCATCTGGACTTCCCACCTGAAAGATACTACAGCTTTTGAAGTCAGTGGTATGATGTGAAATTTACTTTGCGTTTCCTGACTTTGGTTTGCATACTGCCATACAATGTGATGTACTTGGACAGTACTTAACCCCGCGTGATAGGGAATCCTGACTTCCAGAACTGAAAAGCTAACATGAATTGAAGTTTGAAAACAAAATTTTTGCAGGCTGTAGAAGATGGCATCTTTTGTTAATTTATGTTTTTACCCCCAAGAAGGGAGAAACAGGAAAAATGTATTTCATATGTGTGCATGACTGCTTACAATTCTGGCAGTGGAGCACAGAGCTTACTGTCCCTCAGGTAAAATAATTTGCTTTCTTTGCGCCTGTGGACATATTAAAAATGTAGCATTTTGCAAGAAGACAGTGCAATGCATTACAGATGATATGCCATGTAATTTGGCAAAATCATTTCACATTATATGGCATGACTTTAAAGAGCTCAATGGCTTATCAGTACTGCATAGTAGTATGTCACTGGCTTTAAGATGAAGAAGAAGTCCTCTACTGAGGTTGCAGCTATTTTAATCATAGCACTATGGTTTTCATAAAAGTCAAGTTTTAGGTGTGCTTGTCTGACTTGCAGAAAGGCCAAGAGGACAGAGAGAAGTAGTGTTGAGGTGACTTTGTACACAGAAAAGCCAGCAGCGTACAAGGAACTCATTTTATTACTTATTCTTCTGCTCACTGTTATTTTTCCTTTTCAGCTGTCTTCTGCTTCAGTTTTTGTAACTGCTCCAGACCGAACTTGATGTTTATCACTCATCTAGTTGCTGTAACCACGAATATTATGCATTTCTTAGAGAAGCAAGAAGTAGTAATTTCTCTAAGTTTACTAGAAAGAAGTAACCCCCCCAAGATGTGCGTTGTCCAAATGGTGCAATGTCAGCATTAGTGGAGCAGTTATTACTCAGATTTTTCTGTAGGATGGGTGTTTATGTTGAATAGGTGATTCATTATCAATCAGTGCTGCTGGTATTAGTGGTCATGTACAGCATGTAGGAAATCACTGACAATGTGTCTCTTGTGCTGAGCGAATTAACTGGGATTTCAAAGGCAGGATAAACATTTTCTACATTTCCATACTATGTGTTCTGCTCAAAAAGAAAGCTGAGCTGAAATATTCTGATCCTCATCTTCCAGTTATTCTGAATTTTCTCAAATCAGGGAAATTCCTTTGGGATGCTTTAATCTAGCAGATACAAGCCTTAAGAGATTCAATGGCTGGACAAATTCAAGTAGGAAATAGGGCCCAAATCTTTAACAGTGACTGTATGAACAATTTCCCAAAATTCTTTATCACCTGAAATCATTAAATCAGGATGGTCTTTTGTAAAGCAGAGCTTGTAGATCATCTATAAATCTCTCTTGTTTGTATTATGCTGTTGGTCTAATAATACAATTGCAGTGGTTCTATTTGGTCTTATAGGATCAATTTTTCTTGTACTTTTTCCATTTTTGAGTGGGAAATAAAAGGTGTTTGTTCTTAACTGACATGAAGTTGGTTTGACATGTTACCTCTGATGTCTTGTGGGAATACTTTTTGGGATTTGGAGTTCCAGTGAGTGCCCATGACTTATGGAATAAAATGAGAGAAAGTATTTTTTTATTACTCTTCATTCATGATTTTGACTAACTTGATGTCACTGGAATTCCCTTTTACCTTTCCGTATCGAGAAGTCTGATTTGCTAATTTCTGTTCTTCCTGCCCAGTTTCTCTGAACCCATCCCCAATGAAATAGCTTTAGAGAGCATGGGAGAACTTAGTTATATAGGGGTTTTTATGACATTAACACAGGCGAGACTGAAATAATTTGCATGTAGCAATGCATGTTGCCCTGCTAAGAATAGTTTTGAGTTACTACTGTTGGAGATATTCCATCATGAAAGATATGCAAAATTGTATCCTAAGACGAACTAAAGAGAAACACGAGGAGTATCTTTTAAATCACACAGCACTGCTAGTCCTGATACTAAGTAGGATTTTTTCACAGAGGAAGCAAAGCTGAGTGAATGGCATACACGTTTCCTCTATGAATTCCTTCCAGTTTAAGTTGCAGGAAAACATGCATAAGTAAGCACAGAAGATCTGCTTTTTATATCCTCACATGAATGTATTACCATTTTGAAATTCCTCCCTTACACCTACTCTGATTGTGCTGTGCACATCGGTGGGAATCCTGAGTGTGTCTGTAGATACTAGCAAGATGGCAGTGATGCAAAACTGGTGCAACAGACTGAGACGGAGGAAATTGGAATTAAATACCTGAATCAGTACAGTGTCCACTTTGATTAATGAAACACGACAATCTACAATATTTTACTTCCTAAGTTGTGTTAAGGGCTGATTTTAATTAACAAATTTGGCAATTATATAAACTGAAATGATGCGTACAGAGAAGAGAACACCAGTGTTCTCAGTTCGTAGGAGTGCTCTCTGTATCGCTTGCAGAATTGGAGCTCATTATGTTGTTTACCTCTGGAAATCATCCTTTCTGTATTCCTTTTTCTCAAGTGGCAGCTTCTCTATGACTGTGTTGCCTGGAGTATTAAGATATGGAAAGGTAATCCTGTAACAGTTGGGATTCAGTAGCTACACAGAAAAAGGAGAAAAAAAAATTAAAATCGTACTATGCTTAGAGAAAGCCCAAACCCCACAATTAAGATAACACTTCTTTTGACAACTGAACAGGAGCCAGACCTTCAGTTATTTTGGAGTTGGTATATTTCCACCAATTATTTTACATCTCTTCATTGCCAGACATTGTTGCTCTTCTGCTGTCTGGCAGGACACCAGTGATGCTGATCTATGAGCCAACCAAATAGGAAGAATGAATTAGCAACAGTGTAACTGAGATGTTCTCAATCCACCAGAATTAACCACAAATGCAAATGAGACCATCATGAGATCATGATTGTGTCTGAAGAGTAGATCATGTTTAAGGTACTCTTTACTGAATGGGAACGTGAAGGGGTCCATGACAGTAAAACAAAACTGACTGCTGCTTGTATTTTAAGAAAGATAATTTTAAAAGTTTTAAAATCGCTATTGTGTTCATGCTATAAGTGCATACCTTGAGTTTTCCAACTCAGAGAGCAAGGTCTTCTGACCAAATTCCCAGTTTGTGCTGTATTTTTACATATTGCTACCATTTATTGTTGAACAAACAAGACCAGGTATATCACATTTGGAAAATTATATTGAGTAGAAGTCTTGCAGATTTTTCTGCAGTTGAAATAGTATTCTTGTAACCTGGATACGTGCTTGACAATGTTGGCAATTCTTAAGTAAGCTTCTGTCCCAGAATATGAATTCCTCTGTAAAAACTTTTAGATTTTCTGATGTTAATGCTCAGCTCTCTTAAAACACACACACACACACACACAAAATCCTAAATTCTTAATAACAAGGAAATCTCCCAGGTAATAAACTTCTTGTAGCCAAGGTGCTACTGGTGAGAGAAAGAGAGTAGAAGGGAGACTGAGAACCCTTCAAGTGCTTTGATGAAATCCCATTGTACATAACTTTCATTTCTAAATACTCTAATGCTGTTTGGTTTTTTTGCTTGAGACATAGTTTTGTTAAAAATTGTTTGTTCGATACATTTTTGAAATTGATGTGATAAAGCTTTGTAAATATAATCAGTGTCAGATGTTTTCTGTAACGAATTGCAAACATTTCATTGTCCATTGTTCTCCGTTCTTTGCCAGTGACTAACATGCCACATAAGCAGTGAGCTAGTTGACTGTTTTCCTTACTGTGAATCATAAATATGAAGCCCTTAACATAAGCACATTTTGTCCTAATTTGTGAAGTTGTTTTCTAGAGAAAAATGAAGTGCGTGTTTTTAAGCAACATAACAATAAAACCAGATGGAAATCTTATTGTCTGCAGATTTGTAGAGGAAGCCCTATGTAGGAGCCTAATAAAATTTTGTGCAAAAGCACAATGTTTAGGGATTTTTTATTTAAATTAAAGGATTTGATATGCCTAGAAAAAATATTTTCATTATGGCTTTGTCCTTTGCAGTCAAATAACTCCTCTCATTTAGATTTTGTGTATTCAAATAGTGTACTCTGATTTTTACCTTTTTTTAATTGATTTTGGAAACATTGAGTCATACTTTTGATAATACATGTTCTTACGAAGAAAACTGGACGAAGTTTATTTTAAAACCTGATTTTTAAATATATGAATCATAATCTTCTTACTGATCGATGCTGACAAATTTGTGGTTGGTGTCACTGGGAATAAATATAGAGCTAAACTGTGTCTGGAAAGACTTGTTGCTTCAGTGTACGATCGTGTTGTCTTTTCTTGCATCTTTATTTGGAGTGGCATTGCCTTTCAAGCTAAATACATAAAGTAGCACTCACTGTAAAAACAAGTTTTCACAGCTGTGCTTTAGGGTACTGGAAGGTTTATTTATATGTTATATCTCAAAATCTTACATCCGAGGCTGGAGCCCTGCCATCTGTGGTTAACTGTGCATTAAGGAGACTGCTGCCAATACAAGTGTACAAGAAGACAAGCAAGATGAGTTGGAAATTATCTGCTAGAAATAAGATAGAAGCACATCTCTCATATAACTAGGGCCTTGGATTAAAGAAGTGTATTGAGTTTCTGTTACTTATATGCGGCTTTAATATTTCCCTACTTTCAGTGCTCTGTAACTCTCAAATGATGTTTTCTCACATCCCCTTCCCCCAGTCAAGTAATTGCCAAATAGTGGAGTTTTGCACTATTTTGGAGAGTGAGTTGACAGATTAAGCAGTAAAAAAAATATATTCTAGCATTGGACATATCCTGATGTGCAGAGAAGATACATTGCAAGGTTTTACGTCACTCTGAAGGTCAGCAGCACTGCATTCAAATCAAGGAGGTTGTGTCTGAAAGACACTGCAAGGACTGCTGCTCGGCAGAGATGCCAACACATTGCAAGTCTCTTAGTTTTAACTCTACAAGAACATACAGGCCTCTCGTTACAATGAGACACGCAGAGCTTGAAACAGGAATCCTGATTTGTGCGTGTGTTTGAGCACTGTTTGTCGGGAGATTCTGGTGAGACGTTGATGGCGAATAAGTTTTAAAAAGTACTGGGGTTAGACGTTTTCCAGTGCAGGGTCATAGCAGCGTTTCACTGAGGAGAGGATTGGCAGTACCTTAATCCGTACATATATAGACTTGGGATGGCATGTGCTTGTTTTAGATTCCTGTTCAAAATGTGAAGTGCAGAAATGCTTTAAGATGTTCAAATCGATTCTGCATATTCTCTACTGTATGGTAACTATTTTTATGGCTTGTTTCTATTTTTTTAGTATTTTCAGGAAAATCTCTGTGTCTGCTAGTGGAAACATCCTACGTTAGTAAAACAGATATAGGAAACAGGGGACAAAAAGACCACGAGCTTGATCTGATAGAAGCTGTTTAAACACAACATGTGGTTACCCATTTTAGTCATATGATTTTTGTGCTCAAATAAAATTTTAGTATACATCTGTGCTGATTTTTGCTGGGATAGATTTAATTTTCTTCATAGTAGCTAGTATGGGGCAGTGTTTTGGATTTGTGTGGAAACCGGTGTTGATAACACAGGGATGTTGTCCGTATTGATGAGCCATGCTTACACAGAGTCGAGGTCTTTTCTGTTCCTCACCCCACCCACCAGTGAGTAGCTGGGGGTGCACAAGGAGCTGGGAGGAGACGCAGCCGGGACAGCAGACCCCGATGACCAGAGGGATACTTCGTATCATGTGACATCATGATCAGCACATAGAGCTGGGGGAAGAAGAAGGAAAAGGGGGATTTCAGAATGATGGCGTTTGTCTTCCCTGTCACCGTTAGGAGTGACCGAGCCCTGTTTTCCTGGGGATGGCTGAACCCCTGCCTGCCAAGGGCAGTGGGGAATGAATTCCTAGTTTTGCTTTGCTTGTGTGCAGAGTGGCTTTTCCTTCACTTATTAAATTGTCTTTGTCTCAACCCAGCAGTTTCCTCACTTTTACTCTTCTGATTCTCTCCCCCATCTTGCGGGGCAGGAGGGAGTGAGCGACTGCGTGGGACTGAGCTGTTGGCTGGGGTAAAACCATGACAAGAGGTATGGCAGTCTATTCCACATATTCACAAAATAAGGTGACCTGAGAAATCAAACAAAACATAGTTTATAATTTCCAACAGTGTTGGTATTTTTAGCATACATTTATTCTTTCTTGATTTCCTCCTCAGAGGTGATAGAAATTGTCTGGTAGAAACCAATAAGGTAGAAATACTCTGATAGCTTAAAGAAAGATAAATCACTGATGAGCAGTGGAACCTTCAGCACAGAAGAATGAGCAGTTTAAAGAAGTTTTGTGCATTGAAGGGTTTGAAATTAACTGCAGCAACATATCAAACAGCTAGATAGTGGTATTGATGAAGAACTGTAAATGTAGGCGTTGGGAAAGGAGGAAAGGTTTGAGCTTAAAATTTTTATTTGAACCAAAATTATTAGCATTTTCTGGGTGGGAGGGAGATGGGAGAAGAGTTTTTAGTTTTGCCTGCAGATTAATTTTTCAAATGAGAAAGGGCAAGTTTCACTAGAAATGATCTCCCTGTGTTTCTGAAGATGAGGTACAGGAAAAGGCAATTTCTGGTTGACATTCATTTGGGTTTGCTTTTCTTGTATGTGCAGCAGTCATCTAAGCAGAGTTCTGTGAACGTGTATGGAAAATATATTAGTTTGTGACTTCCGTGCATTGAATTACTGCATGGCCTCTGCTTTACTTTTCCTGCTTTGCTGCAAAAGATATTGAACATCTGAGGATTTCTTCTCCCCCCCCAAATTTACATGTCAATAAGACAGTATTATACACAAAGGAGCAACTAAGGAACACAGAAGTTAATTAATCTTAAGATTACACAGGACTGAAATGTAATTTTAGAAACTGCTGTGAGTTGCCTGGGTAATTCTATTATCCCAGGAAGAACAAAGAAGTCCTAGTACTTTTCTGTTTTAACATTTGATATCAGTGAGGAATAAGTTGTTTCCTCTCTTTGAGCAGCTAATTCCCAGCCATGCAGTCAAGCTGGCTCTTAGCAGAGAGCGCTGATGCCACTGTTCCATACTGCCTGCTGCTAGTGAGAAGGCACAGAGTAGCAGTATTTATTTTCCTTCCTGCGATGATCAGGGCAGCAGCTGTGGCATCTCAGGGGAAACCGTTTCTGTGCTGGGTATCAGCAGTGAAGTTTACGTGGCACGGTACGTCTGCTCCCCCTCTGGCCCCTGCTGTGTTGCTCATGTGCCATGGGGGATATGTGGTGTGTCCCCAAAGGCCGGGACCATTGTAACACTTTAAACATCTCCTCTTCCACATTACAGACAGTAGGATCTTTATTCCTGCGTTAACAAATGACCTGTTTTGACAAAGTGGACTCTGCCATTGGTCCATATAGAGAAGCTGCTCCAGTGGATGGTTCAGTATAGGATCTTAATTTGTGCCTCCCAGTTGCCTGCAGGAAGGACTGGGCTCCTGGATTTAGTTCTTTAAACTCACATGGCAGAAAATAAAAAGTTGCATAGTTCCTCCCTAGGAACAGAATATGATAGTCATCAAATATAATTGCTTGCTCTAAAAGATACGATCCTAATCAGGTCCATTGCATTAGTTTAATTGGTAGTGAATTTCAGGTGTACGACTTCTGTAAAAGGAACGGGAGGAATACAAAGGCACGAGATGCTTTTTTGGAAAAAACAAACAAACAAACAAAAACCAAACAAAAAAAAACCCTTTACTTTTTCTGTATAGGATATATATAAAAAATACATAATAATATATATAATACCACCTGTGAAGAGTCTTCTGTGAGTGATGGTGAACAGGCACAAGAGATGAAGACTTTTTGCCAACTTGTTAGCAGCTAGCACACTAATGATAATTTGGTTTTAAATGACATCTTTTTAAGGAAGACATGTAGCCAAAACCTTGTCATGTGGGAGGAGGTGTTTTCTTTTAGCTGAGAACTCTTATTTCCAAGGCTGTACATCAAGGGAGTTTTCACTTCAAAGCTGTCTACACTGAGGAATAGCAACATCTAATGAAACCAATAGTTAAACCTCAAATATCACATCGTAAGTGAGTTGATATAATAGCGCCTGCAACTGTTGCACGTCCTCTTTGATTTATTTCACTTTTGATCTTTACCACCTGCTGAACCAGCACAGCTTTGTTCACCCTGTTTCTTGCTGAGATTTTATTAAATTAACCAATATACCAAACAGAAATAATTAAGAATCTATGCTTATCTTTACATGATCATTATTTGTGTTCAATAAGAAAGGACATGTATAATAACTGATCAGCTATCCAGAAAAAAAATGAACCTCACACAGAAGAAAGAGATCAGGGCTACATTTTAAAATAAAACAAATTCCTGATACTTAAATATTGCATTTTATTATGTAGCATGCTGGCTGTGCTACAGATTTCCCTGTACTTTCCATAAAGACCTGACAATGTATGTTTTTCTTGCCTTAATACAGTTGCTGCTCTTGGGCAAATACTATTTTGAAATGCTGTTGTTTTCTAGGTTTGAAAATAGATTTTGTAAGTATAAATTTGAAAGTGATTGTATGTTCTGAGCTTGCTGAAGAGTGGATTTGAGCATACAAAATACGGATAACTTCCACATTGGTACCTCTATTTCTTCTTAGCCAAATATTGTATCAGTTCAGTTTATCATATCAAATAATACATGGGAGTGGGTAGAAACCTATAAGGGTTTCCTGGTTAGAAATAAGATAAAAACTCCAAACTCATCCTGATGATATGAAAAATCTATGGGTTTATGTCACTAGTTACTAGTTAGTTTATGTCACTAGTTACTTTTATGTCTTTGGAAAAGAAGTGAATGGTGGAACGTTTACTGTTTTGTATGCCACAAAATAATTTCTCTAACCAACTCTTATAGAATGTCTTTCTAAATAATGTTTTTATTAATTTTTCTTCCACTGGGAAGCAGAGGCACTCTAACAGTAATTTTTTTTCCTGTTGTGATAGACCTAGAGGAATACCCTCTTCCGCAGTGAACACATGCATGTGTGAATGACTGAGGAAAACTTATCTCCATGGTGTTAAAGTCCTAGGTCTTTTCTTCCAGAACAGCTTGTTTTTACTACAGGAAGATATTTGTCTTGTTGAGGAAAACAAGGCTTAGATTAAATTCTTGAATACTGACTTCCAAAGAAAGTAACATATATGCGTTTGCAGTATTTGTTAGTTTAACAGGAGTCAGTTAATATTCTGTTGAAAAGAAGCAATGAGAGTCAGTAGTAGAACAGAAGCCAGAGTGTATTTTAATTGTAATTATTGTCACTAATCTTCCAAGCACTGAACTTACTGTATTCCCAGAGAGTTTGTGACACTTGTGTTTCCTTTCTTTCTTTCTCATGTTCTCATCCCTAGTAAAATACATTTATTTGAGTTTTCTTAGATAAAAAAGGGGAAAAAAAGCCAAAAACGAAAACAACCAAACCCTTGAGAATGAAAGCTGGTTTAGCAGAGCTTTTAGAATTACATTGGTACTCTTTATGTAAATCATATATGTTATCCATTTACTGCATTAACATAACAATACAGAAAATCTTCCAGGGTGCTAGTGTATTACTAACACATCTGCCATCTGAGACAGCCAGTAGATACAGAAATCAGTTTGGTTTATGGGGTTGTACACTGAAGATTAGCAGAGTCCTACCAGTTGAACTCAATGAGACATGTTTCACTCTGTTTGCCTTTATAAATCTTCAGGTGATTACAGAAGAATTTCTCACAGTCATAAGACAGCTTGGGCTATACTGGGCTGCCCGTTTGGGAAGGTAGCAACTGAGCACTTAAGCAGCCAAATCTCGGAGCAGGTGGGAACTCAATCTGCCTCCAGTAAGGGGCAAGATTTTTTTTCTTAGGTTATTAGGCAAAGTGATTAAGAGATGGGGCACCTCACATATGAGGAAAGGCTGAGGGAGCTGGGACTGTTTATCCTGGAGAAGAGAAGGTTCCGAGGGATTTCATGAATATGTGAAAGTATCTGAAGGGAGAGCATAAAGCAAATGGAGCAGAACCTTTTCAGTGGTGTCCAGTGACAGGACAAGAGGCAATGAGCACAAACTGAAACACAGGAACATAAAGAATTAATTTATTTATTTATTTTTAACTGAGGGTGCATAAGCATTGAAAACTACTTAAAACAATAAATTTAAAATGTCATTGTGAGGATAAAGTACCTTATCATTAAGGCAGTGGGGCAATGTACCACTAGCAACTTTTTTTTTACTTTCCTGTTTCCGTTATCCAGGGAATGCCACTTCCATGCCATGCAGTAGTACTATGCATAGGCATGATGAGATTATCCAGTCTGACTGGGCAATGACCAACTGCATGAAGTTTAACAAGAGCAAGTGCTGGATTCTGCACCTGGGAAGGGGCAACCCTGGCTGTACATACAGACTGGGCAATGAGATGCTGAAGACCAGCCATGCTGAAAGGGACGTGGCGATCTTGGTTGACAGCAAGCTGAACATGAGTGAACAGTGTGCTCAGGCTGTCAGGAAGGCCAACCGTATCCTGGGGGGCATCAAGAACAGTATTGCCAGCCGCTCTAGGGATATGATTGTCCCACTCTACACCGCGCTGGTGCAGCCTCATCTCGAGTGCTGTGTGCAGTTTTGGGCGCTACAGTACAAAAAGGACATAAAACTATCGGAGAGCATCCAAAGAAGGGCAACAAAGGTGGTGAAGGGTCTAGAGGGGAAGACATATGAGGAGAGGCTGAAGTGCCTTGGTTTGTTCAGCCTGGAGAAGAGGAGACTGAGGGCAGACCGCATGGTGGCCTACAGTTTCCTCATGAGGGCAAGCGAAGAGGTAGGCACTAATCTCCTTCCTCTGGTGACCAGTGATAGAACCCAAGGGAAGGGCATGGAGCTGCCACAGGGGAGGGTTAGGTTGGAGGTCCGGAAAAGGTTCTTCACCCAGTGGGTGGTGGGGTCCTGGAACAGGCTCCCCAGGGCAGTGGTCACCACACCAAGGTTCGCTGAGTTCTAGAAGTGTCTGGACAATGCTCTCAGTCACATGATCTGATTGGGCTGGTCCTGTGTGGAGCCTGGAGTTGGACTCGATGATCCTTATGGGTCCCTTCCAACTTGGGATATTCTATGATTCTATGAGTCAGGAACCATTTAGTCAGTTTGTCACAGGAGACATGTAGCTGATCAAGCAGACCTCTTAGGAGGGCTGAGTAGACCGTGAAGAGAGCTTAGTTCGTGTGTGTGCACTGCAAGGTTCATTCAGGATTCTCCTAAATTAAACAAACAAGAGCAGATGCTTAGATGTTGCAGACTGTGATAACATTCACTGGATTCACAGCAAGTCTGGTCCAATCCAGTGAAAAAGGATTAAAAACAATCTCAACAATCTGAGAAATGAGTTAGTAAAAATGAGAGCTAACCATTAGGTAGTGATAACAGAAATTGTTTAAATTATGTAGGCATATGTTTAGTCAAACAAAAAGATTTCTTTATAAATACCGGCTACTTGATCTGTTTCACTATCAAGTTATTTTTCAGTCTGAAAAATATTTTTCAGTTTGCTATTTTTCTGTAAATATGTACTGTTTCAGAAGCAGATTAAAGATAGTCAGTTCATCAACTATAAGCACCTCATTTATTTGAAGTAATTATGTGAAAATTTTCTTCCAGGAAGAATATTTGATATAAAATGAGTCAGTAGTATGTCCTAATGTTTCTGCATAAATGAGGCTTTGTCTCAATAAATTAGAGCCTGTAAAGCCATAATCTTAATAAACTTCACAAATTCCTTTGCTAGTGACTGTTAAACTGGAAGTGTTATCCACTCTAGAGGGAAATAATTGTTTTCATACTTGTTTATTTCTGAATATCACAGTAATTGTAAGGCATTCTTTTTGATGTAATCCGTTATACAATTGTATTTAAAAAGAGACATGAGCCATTTTGTGTTATAATTTAATAACTTTGGAAATCAGATATTCAGTCATCAAACATTATTCAATGAATTCACTCAGAAACATTCAAATAATTACTAGAAAGAAGTGAAGAATACAGTGGGTTTATTCTTGGTTTTTGAAAGTTATTCCCTGCTAATCAAGGTTTTCTACCATTCCCAAATAGGCACTTACTATGTGCATGGCCTATTGAAATAAATGAGCTCCCATGCCCATTCCACAAATCACCTACGCATTGGTGTAATATCCAGTTTATTAACGTGTCACCATGATAAAGTGCAACTTTCATTCTTTCTAGTTATGAGAGGCAGAGTATTGAAAAGCAGATCTGAATCATGATTTGGTGTCCTTTGTTTATATTTCCTACCTAGGCCTTTTTACTTCTGTATTGCCCTAACTTATTCCCTAGATCCAGACCTCAAAACCAACTAGAAACTCTGCTTCCCCTGTACATCCCTCTGCATCTTTTACTTTTGTAGGTTTGTTTTCCAGTTGGCTGGCTCCGGGAAGTGACGTAAGTCACATTTAAATAAATGGTGTTTTTTTAAAATTACGATATAAATATGGCTAACATAATTTTGTAAATGCAATTGATTGTTTTCATAAGTATGACCAGAATTTCTATAGCATAGTTAAGAGTCAATGAAGCATTTCCTAAGAGTATTTCAAAATGTTGAAATCAACTCTTTTGGTGTAAAGAGTGGTTTAAGGAAAATTAGTAATTGGATATGTTTCTGGGGAACTTCTGAAGACATTCATATGAAGCCCTGTGTTTTTATTTTCCTCAGTGATTTTTGGAGTAAGTGCAGAAAGACTGCTTATTAAATTTATCATTTAGAGATGGTAAGAATTAAAATAATATTGGTTGCACTACAACGGTACAGGTTTCTGAACTGTGTGCAGAGGAGACCCAACTCAGAAAGTCTTTCAGATCTGTGCTTAGGATTTAAAAATGCAGGAACACTCCATGGTATGGAATAGATTATTCTGAAAACTGATGAATCTTCAAAGTATTTCATGGTCATAATATGCAAGGAATTAATTGTGAATTAAACTCTAGGATGGTGTGCTAGAATGAAACTGAGGTAATTCTTGTATAGGTAAACAGAGGAAGGGGAAGTAAATCCAAGTTTTTCTGGGGAGAAAAGTTTAGCGTTTTTTCCTCTGGTGTTCCCACTTGTTAAGCATTTTGTAGTAAGTAAAGAGCTACAAAAATACTTGAAAAAGAACTTGCATCAGAGAGATTTTAAGATCTCCATTTCTTAAGCTTATCAGAAAGCAGATTAAAATGAAGCTTTAATGCAGTGTGTGAGAAACTGATGAAAAAAATGTGCAGCTCTAAAGGGGTCTTTAATTCTGCAAGGAAAGGTGCATTCAAAAGGGAAATTTGCCTTTTTAAATCACTTTGAGGGTGATAAAAATTTGGAACAAAGTAACAAAGGACAAAATGGATTCTTTGTTACTTGTGGTATGTAAGACAAAACTGAACGCCTTTGTGAAAGATATCCTTAACCAAATGTAGTGGTTTTACCCCAGCCGGCAGCTGAGTACCACACAGCCACTCGCTCAGTCCCCACTATCGGGAAGGGGGAGGGAATCGGAAGAGTGAAAGTGAGAAAACTCGTGGGTTCAGATACAAGGGTTTAATCAGTGAAGCAAAAGCCACGTGCACAAGCAAAGCAAACCAAGGAATTCATTCCCCACTGCCCATGGCAGGCAGGGGTTCAGCCATCCCCAGGACAGCAGGGCTCCGTCACGCGTAATGGTTACTTGGGAAGACAAACGCCATCACTCCGAACGCCGCTCCCCCCCCTTCCTCTTCCCCCAAGCCCCTTATAAACCGAGCATGATGCCATATGGTGTGGAATGTCCCTTTGGTCATTGGGGTCAGCTGCCCTGTCTGTCCCCTCCCAACTCCCCGCACACCCCCAGCCATCCCGCCGGCGGGGCGGGGCGAGAAGCAGCAAAGGCCTTGGCTCTGTGTGAGCATTGCTCAGCAACAGCAAAAACATCTCTGCACTATCAGTGCTGCTTCCAGCAGAAACCCAAAACACAGCCCCGTACTGGCTACTATGAAGAAAATTAACTCTCTCAGCTGAAACCAGGACACCAAAGTAAAGCAGCTAGGCTGAATGCAGAGGTAGCTTCATAATATTCAGGAATTCATTCTAAGTGTTCTCATGGTTCTGGTGGATTTGGATTAGACAAGTCTATACATTTCCACTGTAGTTCATGAAACCTAAACTGCTTCACAATTACCTTGATTAGCAGAAACAAAGGGAAGAGATACCAGAAAGAGAAGCAAAGATGGAACAAAGGAAGATCTTATGAATGATATCTGTATCAGCACATGGAAATACTAAGAAAGCAATTTTGGAATTACATTGCACTGCTTAGAGTTTGGATGTAGTAGCTTCATGAAGGGGAAACCAATAGCCATCTAATCCAGCCTTTTGCCAGTGTAGTCTTGTTCTCCAAATTACTGCATATTTTCTAGTCCCTTGCCTTGTTTTGTAATGGATCATAAAAATGAGGGATGTCCAGATAATCACTGGTACCTCATCTATTATAGTATCGTTGGGCCAAAAATTACCCTTCAGTGGTGGGTGATTGTACTATTAAATGGAGAGGCTTTGTATTATAATGAAAGTTAATTATTAATAAGGCTGTAAGAGAATTGCCAGAGTAAATTTCTAAAATACCCTGTGCTGCATTTGAACATTTTCAAATATCTCAATATTTCTGTGTGAAAGGGATCATTAATTTCCCATCTATTGAATAAGTGGATTGATCAGGGCTGTGAAAAATCCAGAAACTATCTGTGTTGAGAAGTGATTTCAGGTTTTACCTCCAAATTTGCCTTTCAGGGGAAAGGATTTTGGTGTGTAGGAGCATCGAAGATTCTTTAAGCCACAGTCTGTGTTTAGACTCCTGAAGACCTGGAGTAGGTAACTTCCATTAAATTCACTGGATATGTAAAATAAAATAGTGCTTTTGATCAGAATGACTACTGCGAGGGGGTGCAGCCACAATCTGTGAAGGGAAGATCAACCTTTTGTTTCCGAAGAATTTTTCAAGAGATTTAGGCTCTTGAACATCAGGGCTCTTAAGACTGTAAGCCATGGAAATGCTACTCCGTATGTCTTTGACTAGAGTCTGGGATTAATCACAGCAGTGATAAAATGCCTGTAATATTTTATTGCAGAGTTTTTGCCTGACTTACCCTATCATCTCAATGCTTTGCCCCATTGTTGGTTTTTTTGGGCTTGCTCTGCATATTAGTAGTGGCAAACAGTGTTTTTGAAATCTAGCCTGGTTAGAAGGTGCATAAACTCTTTCTTCTTTGATTATGAAAGATTCGAACAGGAAACAGATTCACACAGGAAACATTTTGCAAATGTAAACCTCTTTCCAAATAGCATTTTACTTCGTGTTCACTTGAATTCTGTGAGGGACAAACCCTAAGTGTGTTTTGGCCTTGCTATTTCTTCCTTCCTGTCTTCTGTTTCTGCTCCTGTTTTTTTCTGCTGCTGCTCTTTCACACAGAAAAACAGCTAAAATCAGATCAAATCTTGTGTCTTCGATTAATACGATAAGCCTTCCTCCATTTAAAGCTTTTCAAATATTTTGTGACTATTGTGGCAAATTATTTTTTATGGCAAAAGTACTTTTTTATTTTACATTGAAGAAGTCTTTAAGAGGGTTTATTTTTACCATTTCTATACAAAGCTTTTTTCATCTGTCTCTGAATAAGACCTGAGTATTTGTAATATCTTTTATGAAGCTGAGGTTATTTATAAAATACTATGTATTTGAGATTATAATATTTTAGAATTTTAAATAGCTAGGTAGTATTTTAAGTCTGAATAAGAACACTTTTTTAAATATTTTTTTTAATTCCTCTTTAATAATATCTCAAAAACCAGCCAAAAAGTAGAGAAAATACATAATCCTAGCTTTTAGAAGCATTACCTAATGCTTCTGCAGCTAATGAAGTGTGAGGCCATTTCAAGGGAGATTATTTTATGAATATAGACTAGAACTAAATTTGAAAGAAATGTAAAGCAGATATGATAAAAAGTTGCATGAACTTATTATTCAGCTTCCAACTGCCATAAAGAAGTCATAGTCGTACTCGTTAAAAACACTGTGTGACTATTGATTTGGTATAAAAATTGTTTCACTTCTATTGGTTTATCCAGCCTCTCTTTTTTTGCTGAACTCTTTTACTTACTTGGATCAACTTTATCTGTTGAAGTTTTCTTTACTCCAGCTAACTTTTAAACTAAATAGATTTTTTTTTCCACACCTTAATCTATTAGCTTCTTCAGTTCATGGTCATGCCTGGTTTACAATTTTGAGAGCTGTCTTAAAAGCAAAATCTTCTATATAAAGGCACTGTGAATGAGAAACTTAGGAGGCATGGTCCCTGAACAGGATTGGGAATGCAGGATTGTATGCAAGCTAGCTACTTTTCAAAACTGTGTGGTCATTTTTTGAGGAGCAGCAAAGCTGACGGCAGGAAATTTCATTATTGCTGTATTTTATTCATAAGTAGTGTTTACCTTTACTAAGAAGATTCTAGTGAAAGGTCAAAACCACGCTATTTATTTATCAAATTAATTTTGCACAGGGAAAAAAAAAATCAGTATTTTATCATAGCAGATATAAAGGATCTTAAGACCATGCTGCATGCATGTGATGTCTCTTTATCAAAAAAATAAGACACTAGGAACAAAGGAGATGTAGAAATTTAAACAGTTTGTGGTTTTAATTTCTTAAACACCTGGCCAGGCAGACTCCTTTAAATACCCTTTAAATACTTGTAGAGTTGATGAACACAGGTTCAGCCAGGAGGTGAACAGCTGTAGTAGTTTAATAGCTTATTGCCGTCTCACGGAGGCATGACACCTGTCTGAGTGCTCCTTGTCTACTACATTTCCAAGTCAGGCACATCAGCTGCCTTCGCTGTTGGCAATTTGTATATACTAAAGTCAGAATCCCAGACAGGACTTAAACTGCATCATTCTATTACTAGTTACTAGGGGGTGTGAATTCTAATGTGGGGTTATTCACGAACTCTGAAGACAAGTTTTCCTCTGATGAATGAACACTAAAAATTTATACTGGGAGTTCTAAACTGTATTCTCATGGACAGATACTCAAGCGAACATATCCTGATGTGAAGTGGGATTCCCAAACTGTCAAGTTTGCAACCTAGAGGCAGGCTGGAACAGGGTTCCTCTGGAGTCCCCAAACCTGGGATAGGTGACACCAGGGCTGTGGTTTCCAGAGCACAGACCAAGCAAATGGTATATCAGTAAATAGTTGATCAGGATTTATTTTTTTTCTCCAATTACTTTTGGTTTGGGTAATTAAAAATGATTCCAGTAAACTTTCTTTTCACACAGCTTCTGACTGTCTCTGAGCTTGAGGAAGGATTTATTTTTTTTTACATTTGAATTTTTATTATTTTTCTACATCAAACATACTGATAATAAGCTGTGTTTTGTTTCTCACTGTGAAATTCTGATTTTTAGGTCCTCCAAGTGCTATGGCAAACCTACTAGCAGGTGAAAGAGTAGTTTTCAGTGTTGAAGTGTGCAGTAAGGCACTCGCTTTACATTTAGAATCAATGACAAAAAACAAGCAGTTCTCACTTAAATCACAATTTTTGAAGGAGAATTTTCATTAGATGAAATGAGACATAGGCTTCTATATTCTTATGTTAAATTTGGAAAATAGAACTTAAACTTCCCATCTAATTAGATGGTACTTCTCCCCCTTACAGTCTTTAAATCTTGTCCTTTATGTTTATGGCAGATACAGATTTGATTATGACATTTAATTACAGGGAAACAGACTGTGTTTCCTGCCATAGCCATAACATCACAGAATAGTTGATATGGAAATTAATGACAATAACATACACTTTGTTTCTTGTTACTTTATTAGGAAAGGAATGTATTTCTTCAAAGATTGTTCTACACTTGAGAAACACGCAGAACAAAATGCTGATGCAGTCATGACATCCAAGTGAGAACATGAAGGTTTAGCCTGGCATATGGTGATAGAAAGAAGGCGATATGTTTTGACAGATATCGTAATTTGACAGTTAAAATAAATATACCAACTGTCAGACAAAAATGGTATGGTTGATGAAAGTGTGTACTGTATTCTTCTCCTATAGTTTCTCCGGCTGAAGAACATATAAACGTTTATGACATTGGTAATCTAGGAACATCTGTAGACCCTTTGAATGTGAACCAATCATATTCTTTCTCACATTAGTGATGCATTTTCTTAAGTTAATGATTTTGTTTCCAGAAAGAGTACTGAAGCATTTCACGCTAGAAACTAACCAATGTGAGTATTACTTTCAAGTGAATCGTGAAGATTACCACAAATTAATAAAAAGACAGCACCACAGAAATATCTTTCAGGTCCAAGAGCAAACAAAATTGTTTGGTCCTTTCTTTCCTGTCCTGGTGGTTATAGGCAAAGGAGAAGGGGTCCACAGGAGGGCTGAAAGCACTCAAATCTTTGAAAGACGTTAATAACATATATGTAACTGCACAAGTCCTGAAAAATGTCTTGGAAGGGTCAAACCACTCAGATGCTGATGTCTTTTCATTGAGATACAACATTGTGTTAGAAATCCTGGATCTACCTCCAGAAGCACTGCACTGGTCTGCTGTGCAACCTTGTAAAGGTAGACCAGAGATCTCAGAAGCAGTGCCGTGGGGAGGGCTGCTGAGCTCCGGCTGCGTGCTGCGCTGCACAGCAGAGGCTGCGCTGCCTTGAAGTAATTTGGTTGGTACTTGGTCGGATGTCTCTTTGCTTCGCCCTCTGTACTTGTTGAAGTTCAGGGGCTTCAGGGAGAAATACCTTTCATATGCAGACATGGTTTTTAGATGGTACAAATTACTTCTTGGCGTTATTTGGTTTGTTGATTTATTCAAGCTGAGGATCTGACTCGTAACGTTTGTTTTGTTCATCTCTGTCATTCCCCTCCATTACAGTATTCCTATTTATTTTGTAAAAAATTTGGAATAGTTTGTAAGGAAACAGAAAGCTGAACTTGTGTTAGATGCAACATTTTTCCTTAGAGAAGTTAAATATTGGCATGTATAGTGGCCAGCTGCTACTGTACTTTGATGGATACTTTGCTCTTCTGCCAGGAAAAAGATCTGAATACCTATTAAATGTATCATAGTACAACTTCCTTTTATTTTGTTCCTTTTTGCTGTACAGTTCTTATCGACATAAAGATGATTGCTTCCTAAATCTTACTATAGAAATTAGATATTTTTTACCTTGCTAGTCTTAAATTTAGATTTGACCCAAGGTTTATCTCATTTTCTGTTACCAAATGTGACTAGACTGCAATATATTTTGAAAGTGTTAGAGGACTTCTCTGCCAGTAGCTGGACCACTCTGCCCAGTATATGTCAGTATGTTCATTCATAACTTCAGAGAATTATCCGGAAGTTTAAATAATTGTGGCTGGACTGTTTTCCAGACCTAAGTCTGACCTATTTAGTATTTTTTGTGTGGGAGCTGTTCCATAACTGTGATCATCCTTTACTGTTCTCTGTAGGTTTTTTTCAGTTGTGATGTTTCCCATCACTAAAGCAAAAAAAAAACAGGGACAGAACTGCCCACAGAATTTAGGCTGTGAACTTACCATGGTTTTATTGAGTAGGATGATAATAGTTTCATTACTGACTGTGGTGGGTTGACGCTGGCTGGGTGCCAGGTGCCCATCAGAGCTGCTCTATCACTGTGCTCAGCTGGACAGGGCAGAGAAAGTACGATGGAAGTCTCATAGGTGGAGATAAGAAGAGGGAGAGATCATTCAGCAATTACCATCATGGGCAAAGCAGACTCCACTTGGAGAAATTAAATCAATTTATTACCAATCAAATCAGAGTCAAATAATGAGAAATAAAACCAAATCTCAAAAACATCTTTCCCCCAGCCCTCCCTTCTTCCCGGGCTCCAGCAGACTGCTCCAGCATGGGTCCCCCACGAGGTCACAAGTCCTGCCAGCAAACCTGCTCTGGTGTGGGCTCCTCTCTACACGGAGCCACAGGTCCTGCCAGGAGCCTGCTCCAGCATGGACTTCCCATGGGGTCACAGCCTCCTTCACCTGCTCCCGTGTGGGGTCCTCCATGGGCTGCAGGTGGAATCTCTGCTCCCCATCATCCTCCATGGGCTGCAGGGTGACAGCCCATGGTCTCTCCAGGGGCTGCAGGGGAGTCTCTGCTCCAGTGCTTGGAGCCCCTCCTCCCCCTCCTTCCTCACTGACCTTGGTGTCTGCAGAGCTGTTTCTCTCATGTCTTCTCATTCCCTTGGTGGTTTTTTACTCCCTTCTTAACTGTGCTACCCCAGAGGCACTACCGTCATCCCTGATGGCCTCAGGCTTGGCCAGTGGTGGGTCCAGTCTGGAGCCGACTGGCACTGTCTGTCAGACATGGGGGAAGTTTCTGGCAGCTTCTCACAGAAGCTGCCTCTGTAGCCCTCCTGCTGCCAAAACCTTGCAATGCAAAATCAATACACTGACTTCAGTGGCATCATTGTGTCTGAGAACCCTTTAAAATGAAATTTCTAGGAGTTTTTTAAATTAATCTTGTGGGTTCTCCGCTCCCTAAACTTCACGTCTGATCTGTCCTTCTAAAATATAGGAAAATTTGTAATTTTCCATGGAATACAAGATGTTAGAAGTCTCTGAAAAGTAAATATGGCAAGGCTGACAGAATTTAGCAGTACATATCGCAAATGAGTATCAACACTTTAAGATCTCGGGTTGCCTATTTCTTCCTTTTTTAATTACTAGTCAGTGAAGGCCATGTTCTTGAACTAAAATGTATGGGGTGGGGGGGGAAATCAAATACGACTCAGAAAGTCTCTGGCTTTTCCAAGCTTTTCAGTTTCCCTAACTAGAATAGATGTCATTACAGCAACAGTCAAGATGGCTCCTTTGAAAATCATTTAATGTTATGTTTATGCCGAAGAGTCTTTAAGAAATCTGCACAGATGAGCACCGTTAAAGCACAGGTTTGGAATTGTGCAGAATATTTCATTTTAGTTCCATAAAATACATGTAAGTTTTAATTTAAAAAGTGCATGATATCATTATGTGCACACTATGCTTCTGCAATGTGTTATACAGGAAAGATCTGCAGTATGCAAATACAGAAGGCTCATTTTAATAAGAGACTGACTGATGCAATATTTGGCTAGATTCATTGCAGTTACGTCTATTTTTTTAATGTATTTATAGCCATATTTAAAAAAACAAAACCAAAGCAAGCCAGAATCAGCCAACCTAAACTCTGTGTCCCTGCACTTAGTGTCTCCTGTTGGGTAGTTCCCTGTGAGTGTCCAGGGCCAAGTAATAGAAACCTGTACCCACTGGAATGCCAACCAAACACATGCTTGACCCTTTGCATCTGCACAGGATTTACAAAGAAATGCAAGTTTTAGTGACTCGGACCTTACCAGCTTGGAAGCTGTCTCAGATCATTTGCTGAAATATGGAAAAGTGAAGTTGTGTTTACTGGGTGGTGAAATAGTTTTGTTTTTTTTTAGTTAACTGCATTATTTAGCTTTGGAAAAATTATCATAATAATTCTGATTCTTAGGTTCTGAAGGAGCTAAATCATTGACAGAAAGCAAAATTTTCATCCTGTCTATTTTTTAATCTAACAACATATAATTCTCAGCATCCTAGAGACTTCTCTACATCATTGCTGTATCTAGGGTAGAGCAATAGGAAAGCCTGACTGACAGACTAAAGGTTAAGGGGTATGTGTAATCCCTGAAATGCAGCACTATTTAGCAATATTGAAAAAAAAACGCTGCTTGATACAAGGTATTAACAAAATGCATTGTGAAAGCTTGGCACCCAAATTGACGTGACTGCCAATGTCAAACCAGAAACTTTGCTAGCAACACAATTTGTCCAGTACTAAACAGACACATGATGGCAGATTGAATGAACATTCATACAGGGATGCCATCTGTTCGTAATGGCTTTTGAAGAACAGCAGATTAAAATGCACTGAAGACATCAAAGTGCAAGACTGAACATCAACGGACACAGTGCATACAAAGCAGTGCTGGAACAGGCCAGCTAACATCGGCAATAGAACTGAAGACACTGGTGCGGAGGAGAATGTGTGAGTGTACTCATGAAAAATAAAATAGTCTTGGGGCAGTGAGAGAGAACCACTATAAATAATTATGACTGCCCGTTATTGTGTAGCTGTTGTCCTTGACTGAGAACGGATGTTGTTAGAATGCTAGAATATGGAAGGAGCATCCTTTCTTACACACTAGAGTGGTGGTCCCATATAGGATGTCTGTCATCCTATAGGTCTTAGATTCCTAGGTGAATTTCTTTGATCGTTTTCTGCAAAATTCATGCTTTTCTCTGTTAGTCCCTGTTTCAGTCCTGGGAGTGTCAGCCAAATTTGCAGTCATACAAAATGAATTATTGTTTGTTTTAAGTCCTGCAGCCTCTGGTACTTAAGGTCATGCTAATAAAAAGAATGAGATATGAATATAGAATTCTCTGTGTTCTATAGAATTCGCTATTCTATATTAATATTGAAAAATATTCTATATTCCGTGGTGGGAATGTGTTACAGGGCAATTTTTATGCCTTAACACAGAGATAAGCCAACATCAGCGCTGCAATACCCCATTCTCAAGTTTTCTTTCTTTGGGAATAAATTACAAAGTTGAGAGTCAAGTAATCTGTATGCTGCAAGGATGGAGTCCTATCAAAGCAAGGGTGCTGGGGCCAGCTTGTGGGAAGTACTAAGCAGAGGATATAACTGAACTCCTTTCCTCTCTGGAACGCAGGTGCCTATGCTGAGCAGAAATGTCTTTCTGCTAAGATCCAAGTGTTGGATTGTTGTCCTGAAGACAACATCGCTTTAAGATTGCTCTTTGAGCAAGACTCACTGCTTTGAATGATGAGAGGTCACCATAATGGCAGCCTTGCGACCAGCACTACTGCTTTGAGAGAACCTGGCTGTTTTTCCTCCCCCCCCAGTGCAGCTAGCTCTGCTTTATAGATAAAGCAGCTATGGGTACATTCACAGGGCAGGCAGGGGTGGAAATCCTGTTGATGAACGTAGAGGTGGGTGCTTTGAGTTCTCATATTGGAGGGGTTTTTTGAAAGATTTGGTTGCAGTTTTACCTCACTTGATATTCCAGTAGAGTCTAGGCAAATGTTGATCGCCTGATAACTCCAGCTGGGTAGGGGTTAGGCAGTTAGGAAGGAGCTCTTTTACCAGGAATGGGAAGTAGGACATCTGAGGCATCATTCAACAAATATTTAGCATGGCTTGAGTTGCTCCAGAGTCCTTGACCAGTCCTCCAGATACCTCTCCAGAAAGAAGTAGATCTCCTGCAAGTTAGCAGTGTCTGCTAATCCTGCTTAGGGTGTCTCAGCCTCAGGTGCAAGAAGCTTTGGTTTAGGCAACTGGATCTTGTGCCAAAAATCCAGCCACATCTGGTCTATTTACCTTATGAAGCTGATCTGAGTATTTTAGAAGTCTAGAATAGCCCTGAAGGACCCCGGGGTTTTTTGTAATCTGTTAAACAGAATACAGAGGTAGATAATACCATATGTCACCTCCTCAAGCTGTAAAAGATCTCAAAACCAAAGAACTTCTTTATTATTTTTTTTCCTTTTTTTTTCTTGTTAGATGTATAGGGTTGGATTCTGATCTCACATCAGTTGTGGTTTAGTACATTTACTTCTATTTTGTGTATCTGAGTATCAAACCTTTATGTCTAATACTTTCAGTTTATTTGGATTCTTTACCTAAGATAGTAATTTAGATACATTATTCCTAGCAAAAATATGCAATTGAATGTTTTTATGATTCCAAACTATTAATAGTTTATGAAGAGTATAAATAACTTATCATCTAGCCTACTTTTCATATCAGTCTTTTTTTTGTTGTCATTTTTTAAGTGGTTCTTTATTTGTGACCTAATATTTCTGTAAATCTGGCCAGTAGCTTCAACTAAGGAACTGAAATTAGCTTATTTTAGTTACAAAGTCTGTGAGAAATAAAAGTTGTGTAAAAAGTAACATTACATGAGGTTTTTTTAATATCTTATGATTTTGTAGTGGAAGGAAATGCATACAATTAAACCACACTCTGTATTATTCACCTTAGTAATATGTAGAAATGCCCTTTGTTTCTGAGTGAGGATTTGGGACAACTGTTTCTGAAATTCTTCCATAGAAAGATATGTGCACATAGCAAAAAATCTTTCTGCTATTCACACTGGTGCACTTTGTGGTGTGCAACTATCAATATAAAGGTATACATTCCTAATGCTGTGTCATATGTATGTCACCTCTTTGATCCAGGACAGTGATTCTCAGATGTTGCCACCAGGAACTTTATAGTATGTACTCATTAAATTCACCTAATATGATAATATTCCAGTTGTCAAATCTGTGATGACTTAGGTGGTGTTGCAGCTTTGGAGAACCACGTTACTAGACTCCATGAATCAAGGATGAGTCTGAGGCAGGATTTATTTAGTTTGACCCTCTGAACGTCCTTTTCTACCCTCTGTTGTGAACTGCAAATGATGATTTAAAATGTCAGAATGTATCACAGATGTTTGTAATATAAATGTCTTCTGTAACAGTTGAGATACTGTCAAGTGCGAGATACTTTCAAGGTCAAGATACTCAGGACCCCCATATTGCTTACTGTTCTTGTTCAAAGTGGTCTCTAAGATCAAACCAGGTAGGCTGCTTTGTTTTGACCCAGTTCTGGATATTTTCTTCACAGAAATTTCCTGTGATTCCCAGAGATTCCTGAAAATTCTTAGAGTTTTTTAGAATAATCTCCTAGCAATGACATGTCTAACTCATTGACTTTGTGACGTTCTTGACAAGTCCAGTTCTTCTAATACATGCTTTGCCCATGACTAATTTCTTTTACTTATGCATATGTTTCAGTGTTGTTTATACAGTGGTCCTTCATTGCGGGACTTAAAGCTAAAGAAAACTAACAAAAAATACTAATCTCCTCAGATTTCACTCAAGTAAACATAATGCACTGTAACAAAAATTAAAGTATTTGTTGTCACTTGCAATTGTTTTACTCTGTAATAAACACTGAAGACAGGATACTGCTTTTTGGGGCACTTGCACCACTTAGGATTCTTTTTTGGCACAGCTGTGAATCACTGAACTTCTGATTTAGAAGATTTTATTTAAAATTTGGGTGTTTTTTTTTCCTAACAGAATATCTTGTATCATTCAAAAAACTCCATCAACACCACTTCACGGTTCATTTGAATGTTCTCATTTTGCTGTTCCTGGTGTAATCTGGTGGTGGTTTATTGTTTGGAAAGGAAAAAATATCAGGGACTCAGCTGCCATTTGCTTGATGCTTCTGCAGGTTACATATTCCATTGTCAACACTTGCTTTACTACACTGGCAGTAATTTAATTGGCACCATGCTTGGCCTGATGGTTTTCACTTTAAGGATGGTTAGATAAATCAAGGCTGTTAGATGCTGATTCAACCTTTTTTAATAGCAAATGAGCTTTGCTTTCTGCAGTGGAGAGTTGTGTTTACCAGGGAGTCATGTTTACTATTTATTCTTCAGTTTCAAGATTCAGAGGCATTCGCTGCTGAAAACATTCTTGCTTATGCTGAAAAAATAGTACCATCAGATACTGAGGTAGTTTCTGTCATTTTTGAAGGATTCCACACGTATTTCACAAATTGTTGTGCAATCTGAATCTCTGGGATTTTTGGTTATCGAAATAAAGACCTGCTTTTATCAAATCCTGTTACGATCTTATCTCGGACTTGTATGATGGTGTCCTGATCTTAACTATGATTTGAGTTATGTGCGTGCAATCCTGCTATTACAGATTATGTACTTTTTTTCCAGATTAAAGTTTTCAGCCATCATTAATGCAATGAATGTGTCAGTCACCAGTGTGAGAGCAGAACTTCTCAAATTATCTGGACGCAATTTTGAGTTAAAGATTGCCTGGGATTTTAAGAGCCCCGGGGAGCCAGATACTTCTTTTCAGTTACAGAGGGAGTATGACGGCTGTGGCACTTTGGAATTGGAGCTGGAGTTGCTCAGAGAATGCTTTTTGGCCAAGTGAAAAAGTTTTCTTAAAAGGAGAAAATTTGGCATTTGATTTTTTTTTTCTTTTTCTTTTTTAAAAAAAAGAAGAAGAAAGAGAGAGAACTGAAAAGTATAAGTAGAGAAGTTTGGTACCAATCTTCATAGTTTTTATACCCTGAAAGATATTTTTAAGGTGTTCAGTGATTACGCAGAAATTAAAAATAAACAAATTCAGTTACATTTAAATTAACTTTAATAAAAAATTATATTTATAAGAACTTTTGATGAGATTTAATCAGTTGTAGTCCTGGTGGGGTTACTTCAACTTAACAGATGAAAATTTTTTAAAAACAAGGTAAAACCAGAATCCAGTGATGAGTAGCTTATAAATGTAGGGGGAAAAAATTCCTTTTCAGTTTTTCAGAGCAGTATAAACAATATGATTGGAAGTTCTTTGCATGTGTTCCTTTCTGTTTCTCATTATTTAGTACATGACATGCTGGTAGAATTAAGTTCTTATTACAGATGACTAGATGAAGTAAAATTGCTTCTGTTTCTTATCTCAGTTTTGTTTTATAATACAGATACCAGCTCATTGTGTCTGTGGCAGCCACACTAAAATGATTCATGAAATTATAGAACAGCAAACATCTTTTTGCAGCTGTCTTGTGGATGTAGAGGAAAAACTAACAAGCTTAAGCTTTATCATTTTGGTATTTCTCTTTCTTATTTACATTTTGTTATTAAATCAAAATTGAAATGTATAAAACAACAATGTGTTTTCCCTGAATTTGTAAGAGTAAAGTATCTAGAATTCAAGCTTATTTATTGTCTAAGGAGAGTCAGTTCTTCTGTTTTTCTGTTTATTTTTTGAGATGTCTGTATAGGATCAGGATTAAGACATTTAATTCTAGCATTTTTGCTTTAGACTTTAGACTTTTAGCATATGACTTCCATGTAAAAAAGTATTTGTTCTGAACTCATATCTCAAGGCACATAATGATTATGTACTGATGATAGTTTTTCTAACTGTAGCTATTACTGATGTGTAAATTAAGAGTCAGGTGCTGAACACAAGTTGCACTGAAGAGATATTCTTCTACTGTCTGCTCTGTAGAATTATATTACTGAGGTGAAAAATACATGAAAATTGAAAACTACATGTAGAACACGTCCCTTTTTAAATCTACATATCCTAGAGCTATTGATAAGATCCATTTGGTAGTGCATTGTCTTAAGTCAATATATATTTATTTTCAGAATTTTTCAAATGCATTGGATTGCCTGAATTATAGTGTGCAGTTCTTTGTTATGATATTTACATGCATATAGGTTGTGTCTGTAAGTTTATATTATTTCTTTCATAAAAATTTCCAAATAAATATTTTAGTCTGAAACATTACCATCATCTGGCTAGGTAACCATTGGCTGCTGGAGGTATTTTCTGTCAGAAGGCTAACTTCACTGATTTTTGCACAATCAGATAATGAAATGGTTCCCTCTTAGTGGTGTATGCTGTCTTTTAAATGATTCATGCTGTTTATATGACAGAAATTATATTAATAAACCATGCAGTAATAGATAAGTAGTTGGTAAATGCAAGAACAGTGAAGTGGTAGCTGGATACTGCATGGCCAACTCAGTTTAACCAGTACAGATTTCCATCAGTGGAGAAAATTTATTGTTCTTTTGCTTAACACTAAGATAGCCCAAAGGAACTAGAAGTGGTTGAAATTATGGTGTAAAACAGTAAATAAGCAGTGAAAGTTACAAAGCCTCACAAAATGTGAAGAGTTGCCCAGATGCTTTGATCAATTGGCCATTTTTTTTGCAAGAATTTTGACATGCATGACTGCTCTTCAGAATGATCCAAAGGAATAATACAGAGTTCAGCAAAGCAGAATTTTATGGGGGTTGGATTCAACCTCTGAGCCAATTAAGAAAAAAAAAAAGAAATACTATCAAACTTGTATATCTCTTCAGCAAAGTCATAAGACACATCCTCTAGTAGAAGAGGCTGTGTAACTTTCAGAAGCTTTTACTATGAGTTGTAGTTTAGACAGTTGTTTTATTTCCCGATGCCCCCCTGCACCTTGCATGAGGAGGGGAAATTGGGAAAAGAAAAGGAAACGTGTGGGTTGAAATAGAAACAGGTTTAATAAAAGAGTAAAAATCTTAATAAGACCAATAGTTGTATAAAATACAGCAGGTTATACTCAGGCAGTACAGGGATGGCGAGCTGCACCCCCCCAGCAGTGAGTGCTGATGCACACACAGCGAGCAGCGCAGCTCCAGCGAACAGTCACCGCATCCGGCGGGGCAGGGCTGGGAGCAGAGAGTGGGGCTCAGGGACTGAACGATGGGTGAGACCTTCCAGGGACGGAAGCCATTAGAGAGTGTTGTCCCAGAGAATCTCCTAATTTATCAGGAGTGTGACATTGGTGGTGTGGAATACTTCTGTTGGCCAGCTCGGGGCAGGGCCCTGGCTTTTGCCTCTCCTAGCTTCTGCACCTGACTATCTCAAGACTGCTCAAGACCTTGATCACTGTGGAAACCTGCATTCCATAGCTGGCCATAAACTAAATAAAATTAATTTAGGCTTTCAAATAACTTTCTGATGAACTTTATCTGCCACTGGAGCCACACGTAGAGGCACATTCGTGAATTTTAATAACCTTTGATGGAAAGCTTGCGGAAGCCTAGAGTGACAAAGATCTCTTGACTTGGACAAGGAAGACAATTAATGTATTCTGATGCTTTTCATTCTAATCTCATTTGCTAAATATGAAAACAGTAGACAGTAAACACAACTGCAATCATAGCAAACCTTCTTATCAAACACATTTAATAAGTTGGCCATCAGAGGTTAACTTTAAGGTATGTTATCCCAACAGATCTCTTCAGTGCAGAACTGAAAGGCACTGCAGGAAAGGAAATGTCAAACAAATTGTCTGAGAAGGCATATCAAGTATTATTTGAGAAGTATTCTCAAATAATGAGGAGAAATAAATGAAATTTTATTCACAGAAATTACTTGCATCTTCTATGTTTTGAAAAGTATATATGGAAGCAGTGTTATCAATGCTGATGGATGATAAAATGCCTTTGAAAATGAGGGGTGTCAAACCACCATATATTTTTGTTCTTTCAAAATATACTTGTGAAGGAAAAAAGCAGTCATGAACCTAAATCTGTATATAGAGTATCAACAAGAAAAGCAAGCAAGTTGGCTTTACAACAGTTTGTGTACTGATTTGTTAAAATGAGAAAAGAAATGTGACCTTGGATCAGTGAAAGACATTGTAACAATGAGCATCCTTTGGTAATTCCACCTTTTAGCACCTTCATGTGTCACAAATGATAGAAATTAAGATTAAACAAAGACCATGCTAAGGGCAGATAGTCCTGCAACTTGTTAGTGCGCTTTGTTAGTTAGATATTTTCTGATGATACTTAGACATTTTTTTGAGATTTACAAGAAGAGCTGTTTAATACCAAATAGCAACACAGAAGATTATGAGGAAGGGGGAATAATACTGTAGTTTCTGCAGGATAATGTACACTAAAGAAGGAGCATTAAATAAGCAGGATATTATTTCCCCTTAGAATTTGACCAGGACACCCAATTTCTCTGGCTTCCAGCTGAGAAAGTCTTACCGAATTACACCTCTCTGGAGAAATAACTTCTTAAAATGACTTGCAAAGCGGCATGAGCAACGTGGGTACAAATGGTTACAAACTAATGGTTCTTATCATAGCACATGACTGATAGAAGGAGCAGAAGGAACAGAGAAAATATTTACAGAATCCTTCCTCCATGCATCTTACTGCTGTAGAGGGGAGATACCTTTGCAGAGCTACTAAAGAAAATCTGCTTAATCCAGACAGCTCCTTATATTTGAGGATGACTTAAAAAAAAAAAAAAAAACCCAGAAAAAAAACCCCCACAAAACCCCCAAAAAACCAACCCAAAACCAACCAAACAAACACACACCACCAAGAAAAACAACAACAACAAACCACACTTTGGAGAAACATGTCATTGCTGACTTCAAAATTTACCGAGTATGGGTTATCTTCTGTGTACATAAATCTACCAAACAAGAGGGCTCAGGGCTATCTCAAGGATATAGCCTGTTCAATTAACATCCTCAAATGTCTGTGGTTTCTAATGCTTATTGCAGTACTGTCACACAGGAAAGCAGTGTAGGTGTATTGTAGCCACTCTAGGTATTGAACCACCTATGGACTGGGCGAATAATTTAACTACAGTGCTAGAGGTAGATTCAGCTGGCTTTAGTAAGGCTGTTTGGATTAAAGAGAGCCTGTGAACAACTTCTTGCCTTGCTGCTGCTGTTCCCCACTATAAAAAGACTTCTACTAAGTAATTTGTTTATTTTTGCTGTGCTATAGTGCAGCAATTTTTTTTTTAATACAGTCATGCAACTACACGTTAACAGTTTTATTTACTGACTATATTCACACTAATTCTGCTTCTATTTCTTTTTCCACCGGAAAAAAATTATTTGTTGGTGATAATAATGAAATAGAAGAAAGACTATGGCATTGACAAAAGCCATAAATAAAACTGAAATTTCTTCTCCCATCATCTGTCTGGGGATAGAAAATAACAAAAGGGTTATGAGGAACAACATTTTACTTCAGACTGAACAGTAAACCAGAGAGAATTTAGATACTCAGAAAGAATTGAATGTACTTATCTTCAGCTATAGCAGAAAATCTCAGTCCCACACTAATTTTTCAATTTAGGTAATTCCATTCTGCTTTCTCTACCTAAGGTGCCCTTGATTTTCAGTTCCTCTTCAAGGCATTCTTATATGATCACCTCTTCTCCAGGAACTTTATTTTCATAGCAAGTGAAATGATTCAGGTTTATGTACAGAAAATGTGAGTAATAGATAAATGGACAGAATTGTGGCTTCAATTTGAAAACAGTATCTTTTTAACTAGCCAGAAGTTATTGGATTTGGCTTAGAATAACACCACAAATGCTGCATGGCAGGTTTTTTTCATGAACATATTTTAATTGAATGAATTTTTCCTTTGAGTGAATACTTTCCTTTAAAATAGGGGGGGGGGGGTTTAAGTGTAGAAAAAAACTGCACCCACAACTTTAGAAAAGTAACTGTTTTGTGTTTTGGTTATGGTACTCAGTGATACACAGATGTGTTAACAATTCTACTTCTGGAAGTCCTGGGAGATATTCACACTTGGAAATATACTCCATTTCCCACTTCCTTTGCCTAACAGCAAAACAGCTAAAATGTTAAGCAGGGACGATGTATAACGAAACCTAAAGGAATTGCAACCCTCATATCACTTACTACTGCAGTATTTATAAAATAATTTACCAGAGTTAAGTTTCCAATTCCAGCTCCATGGAGAAAACGAGGTTTATCATAGGAAAACAGATGGTTTCCTGAAATTAATATCTTTTTCTCTGTTCAAAAGACCACGGTAATAGGATATCAGCAATCCCTAGTGAGGTGTGTTTGTGACCACGAAGCTTATGCACAGGAAATTCGCAGGCCTTGCTCATCTTTACTAAAGAAGAGATTTCATCTCTATACTAGAAAAATAAAGAATTGTAGGGGAGAAGAAATTGTTTCAGGCCTCTGTTTTTGGGTTTGAAAGTGGAAGGTAGTAATTCAGTTTAAAAATAAGATCCTGTTTTGCATTATAATTTTCAGAGAATGTTCATCTGAAGCTGAGCTTTTTGGATGAAACAAATATGCAACACTGAATTAGTTTCCTACCTGTAAATTAAATCATTGATCTTTTATGGTACTTTTTATTATGACAAATTTTGTGGTGCTGGTATACCTACAATGATTATTTATATACATCGGAAGTGAAGATAGCATTACAAAGTACGGGCTGTGACTGTAATAATGAGCCTTATTTACACTTGTGGAATTGGAAAAATGCTAATGGAGTTTTAACATAAAATCTGGTGCATAATCTGATTTAAATCCCCATTCCGCAGCTTTTGAAGTGGTTATTCCATTTCTTCATTCAGCATACTTTTGTAACTAAACTTTGTCTCTAAAAATGCGGATTAATGACTGGGGAAAATCAAAATTAATGAAGTAAGTATACATATTAATTAATGAAGTAAGTATACATATTTGAGCTGTCATTTAGCTATGATTCTTTCTCCCAGATGAATGTACGACAAGGACAATAGTCATGGAATTTACCATGCCTGACTTCAGATAATTTTAGCTATAATTGCTGCTATATATGAGATCTCTGAACTTTCTTTATTTTCAGTGGAGGTGCATTTTGATTTTTAATTCATTTGGCCTGTTGCACTTCAGAATACCTTGAATCATACCTAAAAGTTCCTGTCTTTTTATTAACCAAAAAGATATCCATGCTGCTAGATCAGGAGGTTTTTTGCAAACATTCAATGGGTAAATGATTTGCAGTTTTTGTTCTGAGTTTTTGGTGAGGGATGGAATTTAATAGGAGACCAAAAAAAAAAAAAAAAGGGAAGAAAAACACCTGTGAAATTTATTCAGAATTTCCTAGATCTTCTGCCTTGGATACTGTTCCATTATTCCAAACCACTGACTTCTCATAATTTCGTTGCAGTACTTACATAAGTCAAAGTAATAAGTATGCCAGTTATTTTTCTTCCTTCTACTTTCACTTTTATTTTCATACTTCTATTTCCAAGATTTCTTTAAGAGAAATACAAATGCCAGAAGAACATGAGTGGCTTTGAACTGTGACAACAATTTTGTTTCTACCATGAGTTGGAGAAAGCCTGTGTATTAAAACACTAGGCAGAAACGGTGTATGGGAACACAAGAATTAAGGAATGCTATAAGCGTATCATGTGAATGAGTAGGTGTTAAAGGTGCCATGGCTGATACTAAGGAGTCTTTTGGCTCACTGGAGTATTTCACAGTCAATAATGATTGACTAACTATGAATTAAAATGAGAACTGTTTGTAAAATCAGAGATTGAGTAGCTGTTTTCAGCTTTTTTGCATTTTGTTTTTACTGTTTGTCTCATTGATTGCCTTTCAAGTCTGATGAATTATTAGACCAGAAATAACAAAGGAGAGCATTAGTGTCTGGAAAAGGATAGAAATATCTTAATCTTATCACAGTGTGCACAGCTGAGCCACAATTCAAAGGGCTGGGACAGGCTTGGAGCCTTTCCCTTATGTTTGGGACTGCATTTCAGTGCAGATCCCTGCCTAAGCCATGTTGTTAGCCATGTCTGTTGTCTGGTCATGTACCTTGCTACTCCTGATCTTGCTTGATCATGTCCAGGGGATGGTGATTAGAGAGATGATGAATTGGGAGCACTGTGTCCTGTGTAAACCAGGTCTCTCCTGATCTTTTGGTCATCTGCTTGATTCTGTGGCCCATATCTTCTCATTTGCTCCCATCTTCTCTCTTCTGGCTTGGGGTTTAACCCAGGAGGGAAGTAGGGCAAGGTGTAGACCAACAAACAGTTCATACTTGCTACTTCAGTCTCCTGACTCCAAAATGTAAACCTCCAGAAATCTATGCTCAGCTGCCATCTATTAATTCCAACCACCTAGGTTTCCCCTACAGAAATTTCTTAGTTACTTAAATATTCAGTGAGGCCGATATCGGGTATGCATAGAGATGTACTGGCCTTTTGATGGTATTTATCAGCTGAATACCCAGCTCATCTCCTAAATTCCAGATGTGTTTACTAGCTAAGCATAACCTTTTTGACAGCATAGGTGCAAGCTGTGCATTAGCTAACTCACTGATCACTTGGTGCAGAGTCACTGAACATATCTAATACTCCACAAAATATGAATGAAGGATTTATTTGGATTAAAACATTCCTTGGTTATGAAACCATGGGTAGAGATGAATATAGAGGAAGATGCTTTAACCACTTAGCTGGCAGTATTCTGCAGTGGGAGTCTTGAAATCCCTCTTTTTGAAGCCTTTTTCTTTCTTGGTATAGTTCAGTCATTGTTGACATGGAGTGAGAAAGGGTGCCTTTAGTTTATTGATTATTAGACACTCTTCCCACAAGAGGGAATGCCTCAGTTTCTCTCAAAAATATTTAAGCATTTCTACAAATACGTGACTAGAGCCTAGAACCGATGTCTCTGGTAAGGACTCTAACCACTAGGGTATTCAGTAATTCTCACTGTTATAATAACTACTATGTGTCCCACAGAGGATCAGTTGCAGGCAGAGGGATCGACAGATTCCTACCTGGGTATTCCCAGCTAGCTGATGCAGAGGAGTCTGTGATCAGTAAATTAACCTTTGTGAATCTCAATGCTTACTTGAATATTTGCACCCTGAGTTAGTGCTATCGTGAGTGCCTAAAATTTATTTGCTGAGTAAAGAAAAATAATTCCCTAGGTTTGAATTTCATTTTCTTTTGGTTGTTCTTCCCTGGGCATTTAAAGTGATTAAACTTGTAGCTGATTATCTGCTGATACTGTTTCCATGCAACACCTTCAAAGTGAAAATGCTCTCAACAGAAAGTATCTGACTAAAGGGTGGAAGGTCTTAAACTTCTTAGAGATATCTTAACATTTTCTTAACATTTGAGGAAAATTCTGCAGGAGAACATTCCTGGACTTTTGTCCCCAGTTCTTGTGTTATTCAAGAATAACTTGAAGTATTTTCCAATGTGTTTGAGAAGAGTGCTTGCTAGCAAAAACTAGGTGCATTTCTCTTTATCTGCTAATAGAAAAGTATTAATACTAACTCATGTTAGGCAGCCTGAACTTTTACAGATACTAGATACTCCAGTATCTGGAGTACTAAACAATATATGAAAATAATATATGAAAATAATATATGAAAGTAATATATGATAATTTAAAAAAATGGAAAATGCAATCAGGTTGAATAGTTTGAACATTTATTTTTATTTGAAAATCATAATCTTACTGGAGCAAAAATTAGTTTTCTATTTCCACAGCTTTTATTAATTAGAGCCTTCTGCACTGTGAATCTAACAACTATGGCTGTGTCATAAGCATACATTTCCTTATCCAGCTTAGCGCTGCTGATAGCTCTTGTAATTCATTCTCTTGATTATGTTTGGCAACTCATAATTTGCTGTTAGCTGGCATATCAGAACACGTGTTCCTGATGGGCATTCACACCATTAAACTCTCATGTCGTGACTTGATTAAAGAGAATTATCTGAACATTACCCTTACTTGCTTTCCCTATAAAGAGGGTGTAAGGCAAACTGAGTGTCCATTCTGTCAAACCAGAAAAACAAGCAAAGAAACAACCTAAGGCTTCATGGAAAGGGAACTTGCAAAAAGAAGCAAGTTAGTCCTTTGCTCTCATGCTGAGCTGTCTCTTAATGAGACAGAATAGAAATGAGGCTTACTGAGACATGACAGGAGAATATAATTTTTTACAACTTACCTATAATTTGATGAACACTTTCTTTCTACTTGTAATTAGATGTTATCTGCTTGCATTTGCTCACGTGCATTTATGTGGCTTCCTAAAAACCTCCATTATACCTTTTATTCGTGTATAAGATTTTACCTGTGCATGTTAAAAATCTGTAACATAAATAAGCATGTGATGAATTACAGCAGCTGAGAATTTGCACTGTGAAATATAAACCAGTGACTGAATGGTGCTACCTCTTCTGCCAGGTGGCAACCTAATGGAAGAAGCTCCTCACATTAAAAAACAACAACAACAAAACAAAAGCCAACACTATATAAATAGTGTGGAGAGCTGGAGAGGTGAACTTTTGTACAATTCCTACTGAAACAGTTAACGAATGTCTTAATTTGAACGTGAGTTGTTGATGTTATGTGCAGTAGAAAAGAAGAATGAGCTAAGTAGTGAACCAAATAAAGCTGTCACTAGCTTTCATTTATATGAAAATATTTTTTCTAAATATTCTTTTGCCACACAAAATCTGCCTATTGTGAGCTTGCAAAGCATTATGGGATTCTGTCCAAGATACTTCAATGTTAATTGACTTTCTGTAATTGCTACATTACTTTGTTATCAAAAGAATTTTGAGAACTGGAAATACAACTATAAGGACTGTACAGAGAACTTTTAATATTAAAAAATGTCATAACTGTTAAAATTCTGGGTAATGCGAAATATTTCCTGAAGGGCAGATACATCTGTGTTTTATTTAGGATTACATGTTTGTGTTCACATGACTAAGGACTGCTTTACAGCCTTCTCAGCACAGAAACGCCTAAGGAGAATAGGTAAAATTGCTCTGGTACAGCGTAGAAATCTCAAGCAAAGAATTGCCCTCTACTCTGAGAGATGTGTGTACTGGACAACAGGCAACCTGTGTCTTTGTTTCCTCATTTGGGGTATCTTTAGGGCTAAAACCTTTTGCGTTAACGGAAATGAAAGTGACATATACCATGTGGTATAACCTTTCCAACATCCCCGTTACAACCCGCATGACTGACAGCAGTGAATCTGATCATCTCTTAGCCCTTGCTTTGTGTTTTTTCTTAATGCTTTAACACAAATTTTCATTTATAGTTCACCAGTCCCTTATGACTGAATTGAACCTATTGTTGAGTTACACCCTATCCTCCAGAGAAACAGGTCATTGCTGCCATTTCAGCTTCTCAACATTCCTACGTTTGTTTTCTAAAGCGTTGACCTAATTAATGCCACACTGCCATCAGAAGGCTTTTCTCCTTTATCAACCCAATGCTGGCTGCAGGGCTTCCTGTCTGCCTCCTGGGATGGGGTGTAAGTTGTTAGATTATCTTTGTAAGATGCCATGTGGGCGACCCTGTTGTACCTCTTTGGCTGATCTGAAGAGGATGTCTCACAGCTACCAGGCAGGTGGTAATGACTAGGGGCTATTGTTTGGTTGTTTTGGTTTTGATTGGGTTAGTTTGGTTATGTGAGTGCATGTTTTGAAGAGCTAGTGCTTAGGAATGGTGAGCATGAAGTTCTAGAGATTGAGAAATCTCAGTTTTACTCCTTATTCTTATACTATTTGATGTTTCCTAAACTACTTCATGCTTTTTTAGATCTGCAAAAATGTAAAAAATAATAATAAATAAAAATATATAAAAATAGTAGAAGTGAGAGTAACACTGCCTAGCATGTTCATTCTAATTCAGGAAATGAAATGAATGCTGCAAATATTTTCTTGGTGAGTAACATATTTTTAAGTAAAATATGAAACTCAAAAATGTTCTCATGAATAAATATGATTTCCTGAAAACGGCATCATCAAAAATCTCCTATTTTGTTGTATTATATTCCTTTTAAATTTTTTAGTATTTTGGTTTCAGAAACAGTGTTCAGATGTTCCTGGGATGGTAATGGTAGAATTGTTAATGGCCCATGGCATTTGTTACGATGATGTCAGGATGTTTTAAAGGCTTTTTTTTATCGCAGTACTTTCAAGTCCAATATATTCTTCTGAGATTACCTTATAGTCATATAGCCTAAACAGATTGTTTGCAACTCTTGAAAATGTTGAGAAAAGGATGCACTTTTATGTAAGTCATAGATCTTTGCCACAGACAAAATGATTGCAGCACATGTTGTGGAAAAGGTAATTTGCTTTTGACACTACATTCAAATAAGCAGAAAATGTAATTGTGAGCTTAAGTACTAGAGGTGGGGGAATCTTTAGTTACTTGGTTTAGTGATTAAAATGCAAAACCAGAAAGGGCAAGAACTTCCCTGAGCAGCAGCAGAGGTCTGCTTCCCAGGTGGATTCCTTGTAGTCAGCAAAATTACAGAAACTTTTTTAAACCATCATCAAAATCTGATTGTTGTATCTTTTGAAATATTTTTTTCTACATTAAATAATGTGCCATGCATTTGTTGAGATATTTAGAGCTAAAAATAGAGAATTTTGATGTTTCTAATTTGCATCAGTTCTGGTTTTGAAATAAAACCAGCACTTTCAATGTCAGAATTATTTGCAAAAGTAAATTTGATTTTTCTTTTGAACAATTTTAAATGGGCTGAAGCAGGACTTTCAGGATCAGGTGGCAGTGCCTGGCTACTTATATAATGTGGAAAAAAATATCTTGATTTCACTTGCTGAAGTAGCTATTTTCAGCCTTTGATTGTACCACCCTGATCCCATTATACATAACTCCTCCTCCTTTTGATCATTTCTGTTTGTACGTAACTCCTAATCAGAACGCTTTCTTCTTCCCTTTTATTCCAAGTAGCTTCTGTTGCTGACTCTGACTTTTGTAGACAAGGAATTACACATCTGAAATACTTGATGAGTATAATTCAAACTCTGTAGTTTGTCACTGTATTGTTTGGTTGCAGGATACAGCTCTGGAAATTCTGTTCACTGTCTTACGACTCTTTTTTTACTGTCTTTAAAATGATAACTTTTGCATGTCACGTAGACCTTGCAGCCTTGATGAGAAACTGCGTTCTGCCTAGAAGGTGGGGCAATCCTCAATCTTCTATGTGAGAGAGATAAACCACCGTGTTCTGACCTTTCTTAGATTTTCAAAATTAGAAGGGATCACTAAATACTAGTAAATTTTGGTTGGTATACTAGCCAGTGCTCTAGGATGAAAAGTGCTTTGTCTGTTACCTTGCTATAAATGATCTTTCCTGGGATCATGAGTAGAATTTATCAGGAAGTTGTAAAGAAAATTGGGGTTCTTTTTTGTTAGATGTTAGAGATGTTCAGAAGTTTTCATTTTTAACATAGCACTTTTGATGAGAAGAGTTTTTCTAGGCAGGGATAAAATCCTGACAAATGCAAACAGCATAACTCATTGCCAAAGTCAGTAATCTTGGTACAGAGGGTGTTTGCAGGGCAAGTCCTTGAGCCTGACAAGAAACAGTCTTAGAAGAATCAATAGTTAACTATTGGGTTTCCTTTCAGAAATGTCTGAAAAAACAATGTGACGGTTTAAGACAAAGGAAAACAAATAACAAGATAAAACCAAACATTTGCAGTGTTTCATTAGATTATTCAACCGTGTAATGGTCACAATGATCTCCTTGGCTTTTACTTAAAAGCCACAGTGATATAAGAAAAAGCAATTCTCCCACAAAGCTTCTATGAAGGGGTAGGGTTTGCGGATTAACTTTTTGAGATTTATTTTTTTTCTCTGTGTATGTGGTTTTGCATAACATACAGCTACACGAATAATAAGATATAAAAAGTAAATCCACTAAATGACCATAACATTTGTAACAAATCAAAACATTTAAATAGACCAGAATTAGAAAATGGATGGGGTAGTAGAACCCTTGGGATGTCTCACCCCTTGCTTAAAGCAGAGCCCACTTTGAAAACTTCAAATTTAGATTAGGTTGCTTAGCGTCATGCAGAGCTGTGTTTTTAGTATATCCAGGGATGGAGATTTTATGACATCTCTGGGAGACCTGTTTCACCATTGAAAAGTTGGTTTGTTTTTTTTTCTAATATCTAGTCATCATATTGTCGGTTTAACTTGTGTCGGTTCTACCTTTTGTTTTTAATTTTGCACCTCTAAAATAAGTCTTCATCCACTCTTCAACCTGCCTTTAGATAGCTGAAAACAGCAATAAAACTGCCTCCTTAATAATTCTTTTCCGTACACTGGAGAAACCCAGCACTCTTGGTCTATATTTTGTATGTCCTGTGCTCCAGACCCCTGAATGTCACGGTGGCTCTGTGCTGGACTCGCTGTCTGTCTTATGCTGGGGAGCTCCAAACTGGACTGAGTGCTCCAGATGTGGTCTCACATGTGATGAATAGGAAAGGAATGCTATTCCATGAAACAAAGCTTCAATAGTCCACCTGAGTCCCTGTTGCTCCACTGGGTCTGCTTTAAGTTTCATTTACCATCCTAAATAACTATCTAGGGAAAACACAATCTGTTCATAAAGCTTGGTGAGGTGTAATGATTGAAGAAATCTGACTGAGTTTTCTACATGGGTTGTCTTGACGTGAAAGCAGACTCTGACTTTGAGAACAAACTTAAATTTTCTCCATGATACCATCTCTACAAGATAACATTCTTAACAGTAAGGTGTTTCCAGAAACTTTTTTTTTTTCTCCTAAATTTACCATTTTTCCTCTTTCTTTTTGTGGTAATATTTGGAGTTCTTAGATTTAATCAAAATTTTTCCTGTTATTTGGGCATTTCACATTTTTCATAGAATCGTTTAGGTTGGAAAAGACCTTTAAGATCATCGAGTCCAACTATAAACCTAACACTGCCAAGTCCACCATTAAACCATGTCCCTAAGCACCACATCAATACATCTTTTAAATACCTCCAGGGATGATGGTTCAACCACTTCCCTGGGTAGCCTGTTCCTATGCTTGATAAGTGAAGAATTTTTTCCTACTATCCAATCTAAACGTCCCCTGGTGCAACTTCAGGCTGTTTCCTCTTGTCCTTTCGCTTGTTACTTGGAAGAAGACACTGACACCCAACTTACTACAGATAGCTGTAGAGAGTGATCAAGTCTCCCCTCAGCCTCCTTTCCTCCAGAATAAACAACCCCAGTTCCCTCAGACGCTCCTTGTAAGACTTGTTCTCTGGACCCTTAACCAGCTTCGTTGCCCTTCTCTGGACACGTTCCAGGGCCTCAATGTCTTTCTTGTAGTGAGGGGCCCAAAACTGAATACAATACTTGAGGGGCGGCCTTATCAGTACAGGGGGATGTTCGCTTCCCTAGTCCTGCTGGCCACACTATTTCTGATACAAACCAGGATGCTATTGGCCTTCTGGTCTACCTGGGCACACTGCTGGCTCATATTCAGCTGGCTATCAACCAACACCCATGGATTCTTTTTCTCCAGGCAGCTTTCCAGCCACTCTTCCCCAAGCCTGT
>VWZZ01000612.1:172605-209447 GCA_013399095.1 Psophia crepitans
ATGAAAAAAACCCCCAAATTTCATGGGTTGAGATAAAGACAGTTTAATAGGATAACAAAATATGGTAATAAACAAGTGATGCAAAAATGCAATTGCTCACCCCATATGGGAAAAAAATCCACTGATGCCCGGTCTGTTTCAGAGCAGCAATTCCACCTCCCAGCTAGCTTTCCCAGTTATATCCAGAGTATGACGTTCTGTGGTAGGTGATATCCCTTTGGCCATTCTGGGTCAGCTGTCCTGGCTGTGCTCTCCCAGCCTCTTGTGCGCCTGGAAGGGGGTGAGAAACTGAAAAATACTTTGCTTAGTGTAGATACAACAACTACCGAGCAACGACTGAAACCATCAGTGTGTTATCAACATTATTCTCATTCTAAATGCAAAACAGGGCTCTATACCAGCTACTAGAAAGAAAATTAACTCTATCTCAGTAAAACCCAGGACACCCAGGTAACCAGGTCCACTGTTTCCTTCCAGTGAGGGCCCACATTTCCCATAGTCTTCCTTTTATCACTGATGACAGTATAGAAGATTTCCTTGTTGCCCTTAACATCCTTGGACAGATTTAATTCTATCAGGGCTTTGGCTTTTCTAACCTGATCCCTGGCTGCTCAGACAGTTTCTCTTTATTCCTCCCAAGCTACCTGCCCTTACTTCTACCCACTGTAGGTTTTCTTTTGGTGTTCTGGTTTGCCCAGGAGCTCCTTGTTCATCTATGCAGGCCTGCATAGTTTTTGCCTGACTTCTTCTTTTTGGGGATGCATCACTCCTGAGCTTGGAGGAGGTGACCCTTGAATACCAACCAGCTTTCTTGAGCCCTTCTTCCCTCCAGGGCTTTATCCCATGGTACTCTACCAAGCAGATCCCTGAAAAAGCCAGTCTGCTCTCCTGAAGTCTACTGCAGGCCAAGCTGGCTCCAGAGGAGCTCCGCATGGCGACTTGAGGAGGAGTTTGAAATGGTAGCTTCACCTAAAATGGAAGCTTCTAATTTAAGTAGTTCATGCTTGTTTAACTTGGAAATATAGAAACAGTGTTTATAAACCTGAAAATTTACAAAGACAGAGATTCTCATCTATGGATCCAGCAGATAATGCAAATGAATCTCTGAATTCTGGAAAATTTGGAACTATGTGAACTGTAGATATTTCCCAAGTTACTTTTCATTTTCTTATTTGGAAGATTCTCTTGGACCACCTTCTGAATCTGGGCAGCGCATCTTTTAGTTCTGTATATTTTTGTCTATGCATCTGCCTTGACATTGGTGAAATCATGTGTAATTTGCAGGTATAAACTAAACAAAATTATCACTTTCCTTATTTCTAAAGTTAGTTTGAATTGATAATGGATAAGTGTTCTTTGTGGAACTTAAATTGTGGAAAAACAAAAAGTACGTGATTTATTCAGCCATCCGAATAGTCCGTCTGTAAATGAAAATCTACAGTTGGGTAATGTGTTCTCCTGAAAATAAAACAAGCCTTGTTTATACAGAAAAACACAAGTAGCTGTTTAAATGAAAGCTTGTTATTAGAGATAATGTTATACATCTGTAAAATAAATGTAATCTCTGAGGCTCTTAAAGTATGTAACAGCCAATAAACTCAAAGAACTTCCTGAAAATTATGAAACTAAGCTTTGCAGAACTGTGCTGAAGTAGTGTATGTATCTGCATATAAGGCTATGTAGTCTCTGGCAGGTCTCTTCTTACTCCTAGCCTTGGGGCTTTTTAGTTTCACACCAAATTTGGAGTAGCCTATGTTCAAACTCAGGACAGAGAAATAAACTTTCCCAGAAAAATGCAGGGATTGATCAAGAAAACTCCAGGGTAATGTGTTGGATGTTATAGTACATCATAACCATGCAAAGTATTTAAAGAAATAAAATCAGACTTAGGTAAACCAAACCTGCTATTGAAAAGAAGTGCAGGCCAGCTGAAGAAGTGGCTGTAAATGTTTGGATTCTCCCACCTGTTCTACTTTATAAATATTCTGCTGTTTCCCAGTTCTTTTTTTATTTACTCTTATATTGATTTATTTGTCTCCCATCTCTATCTACTGCTAGAAAGAGGGGTTTTTTAACCTTTCGTATTTGGTGTAGTGGGACTTGAAGATGATGAATGGAACAGGTGAGAAATAAGTATCGATTTAGCAATGTGTTTGCTGGCTGTTTGGCATTCTCTGAAAACATATTACATTATTCTGAATTAATAATCAATTAGTAATAAGATTTTCATAATCCAGTAATAACTGCAATAAAGGGCAATTTACTGAGCTGAATATTGTTGGCTACAATAGAACATGCAGCATTGCTTTTGGCCACTGTTGAATATTCCCTGGAACTCATCTTGCTGTTAGAGTAATGAAAGTGGTATTAACTATACTTAGCAAATCTTACTGCATAAAAATCAGCAACTGTCCTGCCTAAAAATAAACCAGGAAAAAATTGAACACAATTAATTTTCTTCTTTCTTCTCGTTATTAGAAGCTTCAGTAAAATACAGTGGTCGGTAGGTTGGGAAAAAGACCTTGGAAAGATTGTGTGAAGCTGGGACAACTTATGCTTTCGTGAGTAGAGCTGAAAATTCTGCACTCTGGTGAGGTGAAATTTTATGATGTCAAGACATGGCAAAAGACGGCAAAGGAAAATCAAGTTCTATTCATTTTCAAGATTTCTAGTAAATTCCCTCTCAGTCACGATGATTTAGACATTCAGCTCTCGGGCAAACACTCTAACCTACAGGCTTTCAGTTACTTCCTCCCTGTTCCTTTTCAAATGTTCAGCATACAGAAGAGAATTCAAAATGTATCATATGTAAAAGTAGAACTGTTCATTTGAGGCAGTTTCCACATTTCACAAAATCTAGCAGTTACAATCACTAGATGCAACTAGATTGTAATTATTTGCTTTCTTCTGTATGACAGTTTCTTTCTTATTTAGAAACAGCTGATGTCTATTGTTCTACAAGTTCGTATTTTTATCACTAAGCATCTATAGATTGTGATTTATTATTAGAAATAACTGATATTTTGAACAATCTTAGATTTGTAATTAAGTTGTTATGATTCCTTATTGACCTGCAGCTTTTCACTAACTTAAAATTATAATAATTTTAATGTATCTTAACTTTTTACATGCTTATTAGAGGAACTCCAGACTTTGCAATACTGATACATGTGGCAACCATCCACAAAAATGTATGCTGCCAGTTTGAATTTTAATTTTAATAAGAGATACTTACACTTCTCTATACTGTTCTGTTAAATTGTAACTTCAGATGTTGTAACTAGAAATCTTTTTTCCTGTTCTCTTTCTATTTAAGAGGATTACTAGATCTGTATCTTGAACATTTGCTGTTCGGCCCCAGTGAGTTCTGTCATTATTCCAGCAATGAATGAGGTCTTGTAACTAAAGCATTCTGACACTTTGTCCTACTTTCTTCAATAGCTATTTCATGCCTTCACAGAACATGGTTCAAACTATTGCACTGCAGTATGGTTAATGCTTTTTCCCCCCAAAACCCACGTTTTATGTTGAAGTGACAATTTGGTATATGGTTGATTAAACGTGTGAAAGCTGTTTATAACTTTACAGGGATTTATTAGGAGATGGAATATCAGTGAAACGTGCTTGATTTTCCTTATATAGTGCAAGATATCTGTCAACACATTTTACAAATATTTGACGCTTCAACTTGTCTGGGAACAAACTACGTACATGCTCTGTGTAGTTAAAGACTGTGTTTTATTTCACCCGTTACTTCTTCCTGGGGAAATCTAAATAGCTAAGTAGAATTCTTTTGTTCAAGGTGATAGTTACGGAGGTCATCAACAGAAACGTTTTTCCTTCTTCCGGTAATACATTGATGTGGTGGGTTCACCTTGGCTGGATGCTAGGTGCCCACCAAGCTACCCTGTCACTCCTCTCCTCAGCTAGATGGGAAGGAGAAAATAAGAAGAAATAAAAAAATGACCTTGTGGGTCAAAATGAAAGCAGTTTAATAAAGCAAAAGGCTGTGTGTGGAAGAAAAGGAAAACAGCAGATTTGTTCTCTACTTCCCATCAGTATGCGATGTCCAGTCACTTCCCAGGACACAGGCCTTCAGTGCATGTAGCAGTTGCTCCAGCAGACAAATGTCATAAATAATGAATGCCCCACTTCCTCCTCCTTTCTCTTGGCTTTTATTGCTGAGGAGATGTCATATGGTATGGAATATAGTTGTGGGACCTGGTCTAGTGGAGGGTGTCCCTGCCCACGGCAGGGAGGTTGGAACTAGATGATCTTTGAGGTCCCTTCCAACCCAAACCATTCTATGATTCTGTGATATCCTTTTGGTCAGTTGGGTCAGCTGTCCTGGCTGTGTCCCCTCCCATGGTCTTGCCCACCCGTAGCCTCCTGCTGAGTGGTGGGAATGTTGGAGGGATGGCCTTGGTGTGTGTGTGCCAGCACCACTCAGTAATAGCCAAAACACGGTGTGTTATCAACAGCTTTCTACAACGTACAGCACTATGAGGACTGCTACAGGGAAAATTAACTCCATCCCAGCCAGACCCAATACAACAGATTATGAAGTTACCGTTCCTCTGGTGACCTTCCCCGAGCTAAGGTGCGGCAGTTACACTACACTTGACCTTAGCCAAAATGCTGAGAAGTGATTTGACCAAGTCAGCGCTCCTCCGCTATGTTAGTGCAAAGTAAAACATGGTTAGTTATGAGCGTGTTCACTGGACACTCAGCCTGCTGGAGATGCTGCTTGTGTTTTTCTAGATGGCTTAGAAAAGGATACACCTTCTGTGTTCTGCGAACAGTATTTTTCCTTCTCATCTTCTAGAAAGGTTTTTGTTTCACAGAATTTAATGACCTCCTCCCCCAGAGAGTAGGTGCATGCATTATTTTTAATGGATCATTTTGGTGACTAGTTTACAACATGAATTCACAAGTACCATCAGAACTGGACAGAAAGTGGACTGTAGTGTGGTAGTGAGAAATGGTGACTAGGGACTTGATGTTAAGTTGGTCTTGTTAAAGCAAATGTGCAGAAAATGGTGACCCTATAGCTCAGTGCTGAAAGATTGAGCCTTGAAATCTTTAATAGTAGGATTATTAACACTGTCATGTTTTTAAAAGGCTGCAAAACTAACCTATTTGTTGCACCATTTCAGTGTTGGTAAATTTAAGTCAAGGGCATGAGGAATTTACTGAAATCTCATAAAGTCTCTTCTCTTTAGGAAACAAAATTGTTCCAGGTAAAGCGATTAAAAATACTTTCCAAATAATTGGTCCCATTTTGATTTTTAGTAATTATCTAATTTCAAAACAAAAAAGTTGCTTCGAAATCCTAGCTGCATATGTGGTGATGGACCTGAATACACTTGTAGTTGCTGGACATTAGCACAGTTATCAGCTCAGTCTGTAGAGTCCTAGTGGGTGTCATACTTTGCTGCTGGTGCTTTTTATGTTGGTGAATGCACATGTAAGTGCTGGTCGTTAACAAGGTTATTAGCATAGCCCACATTCTCCCAGCAGAATAGGACCAGCAGTTGTTAGAGGACATCTCAGAGGTTTATGCATCCTCTCCTTGCTCAAAATGATCATTTTGCAGCTGCCAGATGGCCATTACTACCTTTGTAAACTCAGCAGTGTATGTATGCCTTTGTGAGAAACAGAGATTGATCTGTTAAGGAAGAACTTCACGAAGCAATCCATTCCTACAATACCACCCACCCCCCAAATTAGTAATGGTTGACTAAGCAAAGTGGTACAATTTTAAGGAACCAAGGAGGTCAAATGTTAGCCTGGTAACCACTGAAACAACTCTATACTCTGAAATGTATATTGCCAGTAACACCTGATTATGCCAGCTGACTCACTGACTTCTGCTAAAACACAGCATCACGGACTCAGTTAGGAATAATACAGTTTCTCAGGTCTTCTTGCAATTTATGTTGAGGACAAAGTGAGACCAAAATAAGAATACAACAACTCAGTGGCTGTCTTGCCACATCTGTGATATAAAGATTGAATTCAGAATCTGAGATAAAACACAGAAAGGAAGCAGAATGCATGGAAAGGCCATTTTACTAACAGCTCAGCTTGAAGTGAGATGTTTTACCCTGACTTTCCCCTGCCCCAGATAACAGCATTTTAATATTGTATTGTTTTCATCTGCTTGTGTCTCTGTCTCTTGGTGGCCTCTGGCAAAACAATTTACCGTGCAAATACAAGTGCACCTGAATTAAAATCACACAAACCAGCGAATGAAAAACAGTAAATGCAGGGATGTGACTGAAGCTCAAAGGATACTTTTTTTAAAAAAAAGAGTCAGACTTAATTTCCTGGGTTTTGTTGGCCTTCCTCATAAATAGCAATCTTTAGGATTTGGGAATTTGCCTGTAGAATTCAAGCATACAGAGCACCTGGCCACTCCCAGGGATGAGCTCTGTGAGCTATTTTACCACCACTGCAGTCAAGAGCAAGGAATGCATTACAGCTGATATACCACTTGCAAAAAATTGCTTTGAGTTTAAGTATCAGCTTTCTGTTCCCAGGTTAAGTAACTGGTTAGGTTTTCCTTTTTTTTTTTTGCTCCCCTTTTTCTCCTGCCACCTTTTCCCTCTTTTTTTTTAATTTGACACAATGGGTGGCTGGGGCCTTTATTTCTGTTGACCTGCTTCAGAAAATTAATTTGCCTTAGTATCTTTTGAATCAGCTTTAGATAAAAAACTAATTAACCTGAACATGGCAAGCAAGTGTAATGGTAAGGAAAATGGTAAACTCGTGTTTAGGAGTATTGGCATTTTTGTCTCTTATTGCAATGCATTTCTCATTCACATTTTAAAAGATTCTGAAATAATGCTTTGGCTTGATAGCCTATTCGTATGCAAATCTATTTAAATTGTTTAATGATGATTTACACTTGGAATTTGTATGGGATTTACTGTAGGTAAAATGCAATAGAACTAATTGATGTTTTTTCTTCATAAAATTAACTCCCCTATTTTCAAGGGTGCTGAATACTTGAGTGATGTCCTTTTTGACACCAGACTGTGAACTTACCTTGATAGTAAATAAAAGCAGCATAATGTGTTTTAAAATACAAGGGATATGGTTTCTAAGGAAGGCTGACTACATTAAAATTGTAGATGTTTTGTCTATCCAGGCACCTACCTTCTAGGTTTCTGAAGAATTGTAAAGAATAATCAAAAGGCTATTATCATTTTATGGAACTGATGTGTCAGAAATTAATTTTTATAACAGTCTTTGGTCCAGTTATATTCCTTTAAATGAAATCTATTGGATAAGACACTGGAAGCTCTCTTAGTGTTTCCAGTTCAGCAGACCATTGTAGTCGAGACTCAGCAAAGCATATCAGTCTGTGAACCAAAATAAGCCTGTGCATAAGTCTCTTACTAGATGAGAAAATACTTCAACATATGCACAAATTCTATACTAACATTACAGCTTTTATCAGTAGTTTAAAGTGCTGGCAAACGGAAACGTGTTATAAAGCATCTGGCTTGAAAGAGCCTGAATGCAAACTCTGTCTAGGCAATGGCAGAGCTTTGAGGATTTAAGAATCAGTACCCTTCTGAATTTCTTATCTGATTTTTAGCTTCATAAGTGGAACATGCAAACATTTTCTGCCCACGGGGATATTTGTAATCCCATTTCTAATAATCAGGAAAATATTGTAAGCTGCCTGTTTTGAATGCCCTGTTGACAAGCATTTCAACAGGATGATTCAACACATGCACTGCGGTGGATTATCTGCGATAGATTTCCCTGTCAAAGAAACATTTTGCTTATAAGAAGTTTTTCTGTGTTGCTATGCCATTGAAATTGTTTTATGATGTTTTTGTGTCTGACAATGTACTCCTGTGAATGCCATAACATCCATCATGTAAGAAATTATTATTTTTTCCTTTTTTTTCTACCTAACTTACAATATGTTCAAAGCTGCATACAGTTGTAATACAACAGGAGAAGAATTACTTTAGTACAAATGGTCTTTTCTGTACTATAACTGCAGTCAACAGTTCACCATTTCCCTACGTTCTTTAGTTTATTGAACGGCTGATAAAAACGTAGTGCTGTATGTTTGAGAGAAGCAGGGAAAAAAGCACATACTTGACCTTTGCAATACTTCTCCCTCTTACAAAACCTCTTCAGAGACTCGGAATGTATGATTATCTAAAATTGCCTTTTCTTTATGTCTCATTCAATAACATATTTCCATATTTATGCAAAACACATTATATTCAAAATTGTGATGGAATCAGCCTTATGTCTGGGTCCAATAACAAGTATTTAGAATTACATCTTGTGTGTTGGTAAAAGTTTCATCAAAAGTTTTGTATTTTCCTTGTTAGTTCAGTTTGTTAGGGACATAATTATTTCAACAGCTCATCTCTTGAAATGGTAAAGCCTGATTTGAAAGGAGCTTTCCTAAATAACTGCAAATGCACACCTGATCCATAATATCTAAATTTTGTCAGGAAGAAAATTAAAGGATGACATGTCTTCTAAATTGGCATACTGAAAATTTGAATTTACTTCTTTGCTCTTTGGAAAGAGCAGGACACTTAGCTGTGATAGAGGTGGCTGAGCAGGTATCTACTGATCCAGAATTACTGTTCCAACTGAGGAGCTCTGCTGCACACTCGGCTGGAAGGCCATGGGGAAAGAGCTGGCAGTTAGAATAGAGGCAGAAATGGATAAATTTTTTAGTCTTATCAAGGAGACCTTGATGTAGGATATGCCAGGGAAGGACAGAATATATCTGAAGGGAGATGGCAATAGAAGAATGTCATTAGTCTATAATGGCAGAGAAGGAGAGGATAGCTGTATGGGGCAAGCTGGAAAATGACCTTATGGATGATGATTTTTCTGGCTGTTTGAGGAGGAGGCGGCAGGATTTTGCAGAAAATGCATTAATTTCTGAAAAGGACCTGGCAGGTCTGGAATGACTTACATGTCCAGGTTTCCCAAGAATAAATACCTGTCCCAACAGAATAAACCATGCAGTTGTCCATCTTCTTTACCTCTGTTCCCATGCTTCTAACGTAAGAGTTCTTTGTCAACAGTTTGGAAATCTCCTTGTATCAGAAGGGAGAAAACCCCAGTGAATCCTGTGTTATCGTAGCATTTTGATTATGAAGTTTTATCTTTAAGAAGCACTGGTTTTTTTGAAAAGATCTATCTTATCTGTATGATAATATAGGAATGCTATTTATGACTTAAAATGTGTGATTTGAAAAGATGCCCCAACACATTTATCTGTCAGTTGTTTTAAATATATTTCAATACTTTGACTTATTAAATAAAACCCTAATACAAATTAAAAGGAAAAAAACCCGAGGATTGTTGCTCTGAAAATTCAATTTATACCCTTATTAAAAAGAAAAAACAGCAACAACACAGTATTCTTAAACCTGTAAGTGCCAATATAGACATTTCTGTTCAATTTTAAATCTACTTTAAAAATATTTTTGAGCAGTTTATGACTTCCCAATTGAAACGGTCATGTTTAACTGACTTATATATGACAGAACACCTGAGCAACACATCCAAAGACATCAATCATTATTACCAGGTAGTGTCCTAGTTATAGTACACTAATAAATGGTTCTATGCACCATAAAAGAATTTACAGAAAAGAGATACTGCATTTCTTTTAGCAGTTACTTGTTAATATTCATTAACAAGTCAAAGTTTTTCAGCTTCACTGAATAAGGGTAAGAAAGCTGCCAAGGAAAATATGGCAAATTGGCTGAAATTGCAGAATCCAGTGAAAGAATAGTAAAAAGTACACTAAGACAAATAAAATATCTATGATGAGGTTGATCTCATCTCTTTTGTCTTTTTCAGATTTTCTACAGTCATGATTTTTCCTTCCTTTTGACTAACCTTTTTTTTTTTTTTTATGGCAATCCTACAAGGATGAAATGAAACCAAGTAAAATTCCCTTCACTTATCCTCCTGATATTGAGGACAAAGACTTTCTCCAAACACTACACAATACAGTTTTCAGTAGAAGAAAGAGTGCTGTACTCTGTAGAAGTAAGAATCCACGGGAGGCTGCAATCAAAAGACAGTATGAACTTGATCAGAAACAAAGAAAAAGGGACTGTGAATCAGTGTTTGGGTTTTTTTTTTTTCTTTTTTTTGGTTGGAAGAGTTAAGGAGCAAGTCACACTGTTAGGTTCAAGAGCAGCAGTGCCCTCCCTGAGTAAGTGTCTTGGATAAAAAAGCATTCGGTACTCCATTTCCAACAAAGAATGGAAGTGGATAGCATAAGAGACAGAGAACATCTTACCCTACCTGGTATTTAACAGCACTGATAAACGCACCTCACAAAGTTGAGCGCTTCTGTTTCTCTTGATGCCCAAAGAAGTAAGGATTTGATCTTTGATTCAATTGCTGCCATCAGCAACTTGTGTGGTTTTGGTGCTGCTAGGAAGTACCATTTAGGGCATGAAAGTCTGAGAGACTTAGGGCAATTGACAGCAAGGCCGGCAGCCTGCAATATGATGCAGCCTTGGTCACTTATGTAGTTTAAAGAACTAATATTAATCCGATCTGAATTACAGTTTCCTTATGCTTTCTGCTTTTTTTTCCTTTTTTTTTTTTTCTTTTCTGTCATATGTGTTTTAAATTATTAAATTCAGAAGCTGGAAAAATTAGGTTAAATAGAAGGTTGTTCACAACAGTGGAATATATAGCAAGAGCACAGGGAGATAACAGAAATAAAGAAAATTTTTAACTTTCTACCTGGTGAATTTAAATTGCTTCATCCTGAGTTGGACCAGGCATGAAAATACCTTTTCCGAGGATGTGTGACCTTTAGTATGTTTTAAAGTTGTTCGTTGGTTTCTAACTTCAGTTGGCTTTGTCTTGAACAAGACACTTGTAGAAATGATGCAGTCACTTTTTTCCTCTACCTGCCTCAAATGGTGCTGGAAACTGTCCTAAACCACATTTTTGGGACAGGTATAAAACTTAAACATGCAAGTTTGAATGAAGAACAGCATGATCTGATGAAGAAGCATGATCCTGTGGCTAATGAGTTTAGTGGACTGTGTTTCTGTGGAATAAATTTAGCAGAAGTTTATCCAAGCACAACTGCAGGCTGGGCGGAGAATGGATTGAGAGCAGCCCTGAGGAGAAGGACTTGGGGGTGCTGGTTGATGAAAAAGTCACCATGAGCCAGTACTGTGCACTGGCAGCCCAGAAAGCCACCCGTGTCCTGGGATGTATCAATAACAGTGTGGCCAGCAGGTCCAGGGAGGTGATTCTTCCCCTCTACTCCGCTCTTGTGAGAACCCACCTGGAGTCCTGTCTCCAGCTCTGGAGTCCTCAGTACAGGAAAGACATGGAGCTGCTGGNAGAGGGGGGATTTAGATTGGACGTTAGGAAGAAATTCTTTACTGTGAGGGTGGTGAGGCCCTGGCACATGTTGCCCAGAGAAGTTGTGGAGGCCCCATCCCTGGCAGTGTTCAAGGCCAGGTTGGATGGGGCTTTGGACAATCTGGTCTAGTGGAGGATGTCCCTGCCCATGGCAGGGGAGGGGGGAGAGGGTTGAGGTTTGAACTAGATGATCCTTGTGATCCCTTCCAACCCAAACCATTCTATGATTCTATGAAACTTGGTTTCTATTCGCTGAGATCCTCTGTACACACTTGAGAATCATGTTCCCTATTATTTTCTCTTAAGACTTCTGACTTGCTGGGATCAGAAATGGTACAGCATATCCTTCCACCAGAGGAACATTCCCTCCTGCTAAAGGGATACTACTGGAAGGTTGGAAATAGGGTCTAGAATCTTGGACCTGGAGAAAGAAATTGAGACAAGTTTTTTGTGTAAATGTTACTGGAAGGTTATCATAACAGCACTCATGTCCCATGTTTGTGAATGGAAGTGACTGTGAATTATAACAATGTTCTATATCATTCTGTTACTTTGCGTGCATTGCAGAAATAATGATGAATTTCATAACATATCAAATACTTTGTATCTATCAAAGTTAAGGTCTATTTGCTTAACTGTTCTGAAAAATAATGCAACTCTTTGTAAGTTATGAAAACTTTTTTATTTGATGTCAATATACATCTACATCTTAAATCTTTGCCGTGATCACCATTCTCTCTGCTTGTCTAAACTGATGCTGTTAAGACTGAAGGAAATTGAATTACATAATAAAACAAATTTTATAACATTCTATATATTGTTCTGTGCTGGCTGTACTTCAGGGTATGACAGATGACAGTCCTGAAATCTGTGTATGCTTGTCTAATCTGTTCCAGAAAGTGCCAGATAACCTTACTTTTGACAAAACCAACATCAGAGCTGGTTAATCTTAACTTACTTTTTTAAACTTTGTTTGGATAACATTTGTCTGCATATAGGTGCTGTGGATTTATCTATCAGACTGTTCTCAAATGTAAATAAAAATACCCTCATTAATGTAACTGCAACTGACAGTATCTGTGGAAATCAAGTTTTCAGAATGTTAAGGTCTTTTATTGACAGCATTCCAAGTATATGTATATATATGAATGGAAACATCAGATTTGTATGTGACAATTTCTTAATTTTAAGTTCCCTCAATGTTATGACATATCGCAGGGATCCTGTTTTTACATACACAAAAATTTTGGAAGGAAATGACAAAACACTCCTTACCTTTTGCCAGCTGGAAAGCAATATCAACAATAAGTGACTTCGTGTATGCAGGGGAGCAAAAAAATAACATCAGGATTATTGCTGAGCATTATTTGTGTTTATGAATCATGTTGTGCAAAAAGGTTCTTATACAGAATTTTACACAATTTTAAAGTTATCAAGCACAGAAACATGCCTACTCTGGAAATATTCTTCTTTGAGGAAGACTCATTTTTTCACTTTCTGATACAACAGCTTATCAGAGCAGAACATCAAGTAATTAAAATACATGAAGTTTTACTCTCTAAGCACTTAGTTTTGCTGAACAGTGAAATTAACATTGAGCAGAATACTGGAGCAATCTATGAACCTTGCACAGTATTGTAGTGTTTTGGGTAGTTGGGTTTGTACATCTCAAGTATGACATAATGTCGTCTCATTATGAATTGATAAAGATGATTTGACATCAAGTTGACTTTTGCAAAATAAATAAAAGTCACATATGGGAACTAGTGACTGAAATATTATTTCTTATTATAATCCTTTTAGAAAAATGTATGTAATGCAAGTATTGACTAGCAAAAGCCAAGGTTTGCAACTTGTACTTATCCAGTACCTCCAACTGGCTGTCCCTTTCTTGGAAGGAGGGGAAAGGGAGTGAGAATCCCTTTCAACTGAAATATCTATCTCTCTCTCTTTACATTTACACAGGTCATGGAAAATGGATTTCAAAATGATGTCTCTTTTTGTTGTGATGAACAAGTCTCCTTCTCTGATGTTGCTTTTGCATGAAGGGAAGATCTGCCTGAGATCTGCTTGTATTGTTAATGTATCATTGCACTTCAGATGTGCGAGGCCTTGGTCCAAGATTATTCATTAGCTTTTAGGAGACTAAAGCCGAACCTTAGTTTACTTCCTTCGTATAAGCTGGTTTCAGGCATGCGTAAGAACTTGGTCTTGCTTTTGGGAGAGCTGTTCTGAACAGCAGTAGTTTTAGATAAATGGATGCAGCTTTTGCATTAAAAGTCTGGGGTTTTTTTTGTGTGTGTGTGTCTGTACATATGAATTGGATTCCAGTATTTTGTTAGAAAACATATTTCAGAATTTACCTGTCTTCACTATTACTGTTTCCTCATACTGGTGCAAAATTAAACAGCTCTTAAGGCTGTGAGGAAAAGCATGACCATAGCTTTATGGTTATAACTATTCTAGTCTTGGGGTCTATTGCATTTCATCCAACTGCTTTTTTTTTTTTTTTCCTTTTTTTTTGTGAGGGGGTAGGGAGGGTGTGTGTCTTCCTCATGCAAAAAATATCATCCTTCGTGCCTTCTTAGTTTGAAAAAATTAAAAGTAATTTGTGTTTAGAGATTTAAATTTACTTTATATTCTCTACACAGAAAACTGCAAAAAAAATGTTATAAGTAAATTAAAAGCTACAGTTATGTTATGATAGGAATAGCTATTCCCTAATAGAGGTGTACCTATAAATAGGTCATGATGTAACCTGGTGTTACATCCAGCTACCTTTGTTCTTGCCACCTAATCTTGTAATAACTTTCACCTACCTTGACAATGGTATCTGGAAGTATTTAACAAGCCGGGCTTCTTTTCTGCTCAGTGTTCAGTTTCCGTGTGTATGCCTTAATGAATACTGCTCCACAGTGTATCAAAGTAAACATTTTTAATGTGTGATCACTACATTCGCTTGAATTCTTCTGTCCGATTTGACAAGAACATGAGCACAGTACATATGATTAAACCTTAATATCTTTCTGAATACGTAACTATTTTAGTCAAGTACACAACTTTCTTTTCAGTGAGGAATTCTTTGTCATGGCCCTTTCTTTCCTTTCTTCTGTGGAGTTCTACGCTAACATTTCTTCCTTCCTTTTTAACATGTTTTTGCATATCAGTAAGAATCTGTTTTCTCTGTGAAGACTGACTTGCCTGCAGTATTTTTGACAGTTTCCGCAACAAAATATGAATCAGGTTTTGTAGGTGAAAAGCAGAAGCTATATCTGCATAAGTGAAAACTGTCAGGCTTCTTTAAAAAAAAAATCTATTGGTGCCCTTTCCATTGCACATATTTTGAGCAGGTTTCTTCTTGGTAGATGGTGCAATTTCTGTGTGTGACCTGTAAGGTACTTAAATGCTTTTCTGTCTTTGCATGTCAACTTTTCTAAATTTTAGGGGTGATTTCACATGTCGAGTCCTAAATTAGCAAATGTCATGTGGCCTTATCCTACTGCGATCTGTCTCACTGTTCACATGTTCTTTAATGTGGTTTGAATCAATATAAGCTTTCCAGAAAGAAACATATATAAGGCACTTGAAGTGGTCAAGAGCAGTGGAAAAGTGGTAGATGCTTATAAATAAGGATATGAAAAGCAGCCGTAAAGTGAAAGAATGATGGGGGAGGGAGCAAGGAAGGGGAGACTTAGGAATTTGTAAGAAAAAATCATGTTACATGATCATTTTCTCCATGCCAACTGTTTTAAACCTACAGTGTTAAAAACATTCTAGCCGTAACGAGTGCCTGATAATTGTCTTTAATAAAAAATGAAGAGCTGAATTGGATGCTGTCATGACTAAGCTGTACCGTTTAAATTTGAATTCTTTTCTTTGTGGGTAGCTACAGAAACAACGAATCACCCCACTAACCAATTTGGATGAAGCACGTACAGTTCAGAGTACAACAGCTCTGTTCAGACCACAGAGGTGGGATTCATTTGTTGCAGAGTTTGTTGGTCTGAACTTCTGAGCGAGGGAGAACAGCCAGAGCTACCTGCTGTGTTTCATGTTTCACTGTAGACTTGAACTCTGGTTCATGTTCAGCAGATGGCTTGACCTTTCCAAGGGGACTGATGCTTGGTGAATAGTTTTGCGTTAAATTCTCTCACTTTCAGAGATGAAATCCAAAATTAAACCCAAACTTTTGAGTCATGGCATTATTCTGCAGTCTTAAGTGTTGTTTTTAGCTATATGCTGCCCAAACAGTAGAGCTAACACACCAGATAGGTCAAATCCTGACTTTATCATCTGTATCAATGTAGTATAAAATTTATTAAGTCCTGCAGGAAATAGACCCCCAGATTTTTAGTTTGTACACTTACCATGTCTTCTGTAGTCAGAAGGAGCAGAGTCCAGGAGCTGAGTTGTGTACTTGCTCCTAGAAGCTTACATGTATGGCAGGTCAAAAAGACACTGTGTCACAGTTAATTCTATAGATGCTTTCTGTAAATGTAAAAGTTTCATTTTGATAGACATTCTAAGTCAGAGTAATGAAAGCTAATTTCATGTTTATTACAGTTTTTATGCTAAAATGTACCTTTGACATTTGCAGCAAAATCGTGACAGGTGGTTAAAATGGTTGAGTAATTATGTACAAATATCTCTGACTTATGATTTCGCTGCAAAAAGCGTGCAGATATGTCAAAAAGTACAATCCTTCAGAAGAAGCTTGTTGCAGTAGCAAGAAAAGGTAGCCTTGTAATTGAAGTGCCGCCTGGGATAATAAAAGGTCTGTTTCATCTCCTTTCCTGACTCCATTCTGCTTTGAGAGTGACCTTTTGGGAACGTTCTACAGTCCTTGTACCACAGCTCTTCACGAAGGGTGGATGTAGGAAGTATCCTGTGAACAGGTGGGGAATTTTTGTAGCATCCAAAATGCAGCTCACATGGTTGTAGGGTGCAAGTCCGAGGTTTCACAATTGAAAATTAGGCTCAGAGTGTGGTGCAGCAAGAGGGATTGGCAGGGAACCGAGAGCAGCGATTCATTACTCCTGCCTCTTCTCTTTTCCTTTCCTTGACTGCTGCAGCTCAGCTCACTTTGTTCTCGTGCTCTGCTCGTCAGGCCATGGATGTCACTATTTTACTGTGCTCCATTTTCAGGGGCATATTGACTTTTAGTCTCAAAAAGTGTTGAACCTAAACGAAGAGTCAAGAAATTCATACAGTGTTCACGATACTGTTCGTAGTTCTGTAATCAGCCTGTCTGTAGAAGAGTTGTGTAACCAATGTAACTGCTGCTGCTTGCTTAGAAACTGATTTCTCACCCTTAGCAACTTCTTTGCAATATGTGGTTGAGAAGCTAATTACAAGAAGCTAATTACTGTTTTAAAACAGGGATAGTGGGATGTTTGTGCATTGCTAAGGTAAGCAACAATTTGCATATATGAAGATTATCTAATTATTTAGTAATTTTTGAATTGTATTAAAGATTGATACAGAAACAGTAACAATTGGTTATGTGCAGAAGAATAATTTACAACAGCTCTTTTACTTGGTATGCTAACTTAGGATGCTTTCTAATACTTCTGCAGTATTTTGGATTCAGGATTGCATTGCTGATGTGGAGCTGCTTTGATAATTTCCCATATTCAGTTTTTGCCCTCACCTGAGTTCATCTGCCTTTCTTTTAAGACCTGAGATTTGGTGTGTTACTTCCCAAAGGGATGTGAGACCTATCTTCCTTCAAAGGCTGGGTTTCTTTTTTTTACAGCAATGCATGTAGCAAAATGTTGACCTGGAAAGATTTGTCTTTTCCACAATAATTGAAATCTAGAGGCCCTTGTCATAAAATACCGGTGGGCAGTGTTGAGACACAGACATCTGTCCATGTATTTAGCACTGTATTGAAGAACGTGTTAAGGTAAAACAAAGCAAGTGTAGCAGTGTAAGAGGCGGCATCACTTCTGTACTGCTGCGAACAACTGCTGCTGCATCCTAGAACAAATCTGTGTGGGGTTCAGGATAAAAACAGTGGCAACTCCAGTCTGCTGGTGCCCGGTACAGAAACCATCTAGAGATGTATAGCCATACATTATTACTGGCAGAAAGTATTATCCTTTCTATGAGCATCCTTCCTCGCAAACTTCATTTTGTTAGTTTTGCCTGACCCTCAAAATAGTAGGAAGAAGGAAAGAAATGCTTTCTTCTGCACACACCCCCCCGCCCCATATTTGTTTTTATAGGACCTTTTCATCAAGCTTTGAAGAACATTGTTTGAAGCTGGAGGAGATAAGTTTGCTGCATATCACATCTGCAAAGTGGCTCTTTATGTAAATGGTCCAAGTTAATGTTGTACTATTTTCCTTTGAGGGCAGTGAAAGGGCAGGAAGAAAAAGGAAGGGGTAACAAATATAGTTAAATCATGCTTGACTGGTTCTGTAAAGGGGAAAAATGTTACTATTTTGGGATTGGATGCATATTTACATTCTGTCTGTGATTAAATAAACCATTTCGTAAGGCCACACTAATAACCACAAGTAAATACTTTATGTGCATTTTTCAAATGTTAACATACATTTGTTCAGGACCACAATTAGGAATATATAGATAGCAAAATAGTAGTGAGGAAGATAATGAATATTGATATATTTTACTACAATTTCTTCTTGGATTTATGTATTATATACCTATTACTTTGGGTTAAGATTTTTGTAAAGCACTGACATATTTATACCTTCAAAAGACTTCTGCTTTGGCCTGCACTAAGACAAATGACAAATGGTGCAAGTCTTGAAGCTTATTAACTCTAACGAAAAAAATAAATGTAGTATGTAGCTCGTGCAGAAGTTTTCCCAGTGTATTATTGCTGCTTAGCTCTTTTCAACGATCAGAATGATGCATCTTCCTCATGATACAGAAAAACTATTTGTCTCTGCATCAAATAATAAAAAAATGTGTGACTTTCTCATCTGATTCTACCACCAGCCATCACCATCATCACCCTCCGTTTGAAACGTAAGCAAATGTTCCATTGGTACCTTGAAATGTGCTGCATGAAGAGGAATGACAGCCTAGTTCAACTGCTCAGGACTAATAATTTCATTGCTGTCTTTGGATTTGGTAGGCACAATTTTGAATTTGATTCCTTGGTCAGAAGAGGGACATTATAGATGAGTTTGCTGTTTCCTAGAAGAGTCCTCTCTTCAGTGAGGGGCAAACTTTCATGGTTTGGCAGAGGGGTAGATTTTCAAAGTCTTGCTCTCTTTTCAGAGGGAATCAAATCATGTTCCCAAACTCGAATTCTGTTGTGAAAAGAAGCTCTTTTTTTTTTTTTCTAAAAAGCCTTACTGCATTTAAAAAAAACAACAAAAAAACAACAAAAAAAACACAAAACCAAAACAGAAGAGAAGATTTAGCTTTCCGTTGTACTTTGCAGCACAACCTTAACTGTGCTCTAATACCAAAAGCTGTTGCAATAGGCAGATTGCCATATTACCTGACAATGTCTCAATAATGAAATTTTCTGGTCTTCCAGTATGAATCCTCAGGGCACAAACCTGGAAATGAACTTCACTCATATTGTATGATTTAGACACTTTAAGCATCTATATACTGAGGCTAAAAGTTTTTAGTTTATATTTAAAAGTAAAGACATACCACAAACAAACCAACAAATATTTAAGGGTTATACTTAGAGGCACTAGCTGTAAAGATGGAAAAAAATCAATATAATTGTTTTCTCTTATTGAATTTTTCCTTAGGAGCTCAACAGAAGGATTTAAGGCAAACTAAATGTCTACTATTATTAAAGTCATTTAACATCCTAGGAACTAAAAGGTCTTTCACTGACTGTGACTTTCTCATAGCTTGGTCACTGACAAAGCAAATTAGCCATCTTTTCCCCAGTGTGGCTAAGGTAAGTTGTCTTGCTTTTGTTTGTTTTTTTTTCCTCCTTTCCCCAGGTGAGACTCCTTGCATAGTTGCATGTCTTAAGTTTCAACTTCTGCTGTTTCTACTACTACTGCGCTGGGAAACTTGCCAGTACACATAAATCAAGGTTATGTCTTTACTTGTTTCCTCATGCTGAACTCCCACAAAAACTCTGCAATGCAAAAGCTATATAATGCTCTAATTTCATGCCTTGTCTTTAGTAAATTGGAAAATGAAAGCTTTAATCTGGATCTTCTCTATTTAATATTAAAGGTGCAACTGCCGACATTGATAAAATTGTGAAGAATACAGTCAGTTGTATGTGAAGGGAAGAGAGATTGATCTTTGTCTTGCTGTGAGTGCCATAAAATCTTGAGTCATTTTGGCTGTAGTGCCATTCTTTTATAGAGATATGGGGACAGAGGAATCCATGCAGTGGAAGACTGCCCTGGTACTGCCTCTGCATTCCTTCAGTTCATCTCTTTTGGGAGGGAATCCTTGCAGAATGCTAGTGGCAGTTTCAGAGGTGACGCTTCCGTGTCTTCCCTCATTTGCCCTGTTCATCTTGCCAATAAGGAAAAGGTCTGGAGCAGCCAGTGGAATGGAGGTAGGTGTTTATATTACTCCCTTGCTATCATGAGTCATTTACTCTAGTACACATTTGTTTCCTGTTTAACCCTGAGGGGGAGAGAAAGATAAATGCTCTACTTGCCCAAGAAAACTAAAATGGAAAAAGTTGCACTTACATGTCCTCATTTGTTCTGCCAGTGTGCCACCAGCTTGTGAAAGAGAGGATAAACAAAAACATTTATTTTTCTCACTAGTCTAGTGGAAAGAGACATGAAAAAGTCACTTGACTAATTAATTAAAGCCAAAAGCAAATTCAGTGACCTTGCTAGGTGAGGCTTAGAGAGCCTGAACTATTATGTATACATGGGGCTTGGTGTATCGGTCTCTTTCTGGAGCTTGCTTTCCTACACCATTTTGAAAGAATTTATAGCAATGCTCTACTAATTTCTACCTTTAAATATCTTCATTGCCTAAATTAAAATAAATAAAAAATAGAACTGACTTGCGCATTACCCATAGTTGTAAGAAGTTAACAGTTACTGGAATTGGTTCTGGCTTGTTGAAATACTCTTTTGTTTCAAGGATTGAGACATTTTTTCTCTTCCAAAGGATTTTTTTTTCTCTAGAAAAAGAATTCTCTAAGCAGCGTTTGGCTGTTGGCAAAGATATTGCTTTGTTATTACTACCGTTACCCACTGAGCTTTGCTGCATCTGTTTTAGCTAAAATCACATTTATATAAGTGGTCTATCAGTCATGCTTCTCCCCTGCACTCTCAGAAATGGAAATATTATTTCAGATGGTTTTGAAATAGTCTACACCAACTGCATTCATTTCATCAGGTTATATAAAATCCAAGGACTGTCAGGATATACAATAAATAGAGAAGGTCCAAAGGTTTTTAGGTGTCTCAACAGTTTGTAATGAATGGGCTGAGGGCTGTTTTTGGCAATGCAACACATGTATTAAAAAAATGAGTGTTGGAATTCTAAGTGTTTTCATATAACTTCAGTTTTATCCTTTAGACCAAGCTTTGGTTTTCATTACAATACAATGAAAACATGAATTAGAAATAGTTTTCTCTGGTCACTTCCTCAAGACAGAAAAGGAGCTGGGAACAGTTTCTTGTGTTTCCCTCTCCATAGAGATTCCCTTTCTTAGCCTTAACAAAAAAGAGAAAGGGGAAAATCATGGACACTGCGGGGTTTGGAACTGGCAGATTAGGTGACACCAGTGGTTCCTGCAGGGTTTATGCACACTGTATGTGGGGACTTACATTAGACAATTTGGAGAAGTCACAAGAAGTCTGATGACCAGAATCTAAGTGGCAGTCAGGCTTTGCATAAAATTTTTGTAGCTGGAGGATAATTTGTGCTCCGAACTGTAATTTGAATGTTTGTTCTGGAATTTGTCAAACCGTGGCTGAGAGAGATAGATGGACAGTCCAGCAAAGCCTGCTGGACTACTTTGATTCACCAAGCAAAGTAACAAATGCAAGCCTTTCTTGTATATCTTATCATGTATATGAGGAAGTTGCAGTGAAACTTGGTCTGTGTGAGAGAAAGCACACCAGCAGTATTGTAACTGAGTTAATACATAGTACCATAAGTATCTGATGGCAGTTTTGCCTCGTCTGGGTATAGGAGGCAGCTACAAAGGAGAACTTGCCTGTACTGGGAGGTAAAATGATCTTGTAGTTTGAAGAACAGGAAATATTCCTGCTACAGAATAGTTCTCCTTAGGCGAGTTCTATGTGTGTGGCAAGATAGACTTAGCCAAAAGACAGGTCAGCAGGGTGAGGTGCTGGAGTCGCTCTTTATGTGAAAGAGGAACTGGAATGTATCGAGCTCTGCCTAGGGGTGGATGACAAAAGAGTTGAGGGCTTATGGGTAAGAATTAAGGGGCAGGCTAATACAGGTGACAGTGTTGTGGGTGTTTACTACAGGCCAGCTGATCGGGATGAGGAAGTGGATGAGGCCTTCTACAGACAGCCTCATGGTCACAGGTCCTGGTCCTCACAGGGGACTTCAACCACCCTGATATTTGCTGGTAAAGCAACATGGCCAAGCACACATAGTCCAGGAGGTTCCTGTAAAGTATTGATGACAATTTTTTGATACAAGTGGTAGAGAGGCCCATGAGGAGAGGGGTGCTGCTGGACCTTGTATTAACAAGCAAAGAAGGACTGGTTGAAGATGTGAAGACTGGGGACAATCTTGGCTGCAGTGACCGTGGTGGAGTTCAGGATCCTATGTGGAAGAAGCAGGACAGTAAGCAGGATTACAATCCTGGACTTCAGGAGAGCTAACTTTGGCCTTTTCAAAGATCTGAAAGGGAATTCCCTGGCTTAAGGCTCTAGAAGGTAAGGGGGCCCAAGAGAGCTGGTCAATATTCAAACACCACTTCCTCCGAGCTCAAGATCAGCGCGTCCCAAAGAATAGGAAATCCCAAAGAATGGGAGGAAGGAGATCTACATGGATGAGCAAGGAGCTGCTCTGAAGACTCAAAAGGAAGAAGAAAGTTTACAGTATGTAGAAAAAGGGACTAGCCACTTGGGAAGAATATAGGAATGTAGTCAGAGAATGTAGGTATACCACAAGGAAGGTTAAGGCCCACTTGGAATTAAAACTGGCAGGGGGTGTCAGGGGCAAAAAGAAGGGCTTTTTCAAGTACATCAGCAGCAAAAAGAAGACTAAGTAAATGTGGATCTGCTGCTGAATGAGGCAGGTGCCTTGGTGATGAAGGATACAAAGAAGGCAGAGTTACTGAATGCGCCCCTTGCTTCAGTCAAATAAAACAACATTGTGACCAGTGATGATTAAACTAATGTAATAAATATTTAAAAGAAATTTGTTTTAACATGGTCTGGTCAGATCCTTTATTATCTCAACACTTTGTGCCCCACATTGGGTGACAAAAAGCAGTGTTTTGGTTTAACCCCAAGCTCTCTCATCGCTTCCCTCACATGGGGTTGGAGAAGAAAATGGAAAAAAAAACCAAAACAACTCATGAGTTGAGATAAAGACAGTTTAATAGGATAATAAAGGAAGAGAGTAATAATAATAGTAATACCATAAAAACAAGTGATGCACAAATGCAATTGATCACCATATGCAAAAGGAAAAAAATCCAAATCAATGCCCAGTCTGTTTCTGAGAAACAAATCTGCCTCCCAGCTAGCTTCCCCAGTTATATCTGGGGCCTGACATTATATGGTGGGGAATATCCCTTCGGCCAGTCTGGGTCAGCTGTCCTGGCTGTGCTTTCCCAGGTTCTTGTGCTGGCAGGGTGTAGGAAGCTGAAAGCTCCTTGGCTTAGTGTAGACACTACAACTACCCAGCAATGACTGAAACCATCAGTGTGTTACCAACATTATTCTCGTTCTAAATGCAAAACAGGGCTCTATACTTGCTACTAGATAGAAGATTAACTCTATCTCAGCTGAAACCAGCACAGCATTGCATCTGGTTTTGTATGAGAAAGGTGGGAAGGTCTGAAAAAAGGAAACTTCATTTCCTCGCTTAAAAAAGATATACTTCTAGAATAATTCTAGGACTAAAACGTTTGTGATGCTGTCAGTGAAGACAAGAGTCTGTTCAGTGACAACTTGCAAAGATGGTACACTGGAAGAGACTAATGGCTTTTGACAAGGATGTTTAGGTAAATAAATACGCTGATTTTATTCACCCTTTAGATGTGTGCATAATGTTCTTAGAATCCAGGCAGCAGGACAGTAGGCTCATAGCCTTGTGGTGCTTATCCTTTCCAACAGGTAAGAGGTAAAACTAATGGTCTGACTTCTATTAAGCAGGAGTCAATATTACTTGTATCTGGATTATGCCTTAAACTCTGTATTTTATGAAAGTTGTTGATGTTGTAAGCAGTACGTTATCTATATTTACTTCAGATATTTACATCCTGCTAGTAATAATGCTCATTTGATGTGCTGTGTACAGTGTAACTCATACCTGTCTACCTATGCTTCATTTATTTCATGAATGAAATGGTGAGACCCTGACCTTGAATTGTGAGCACAAAGCTGAATTTGAAATGATCATAGATACTTCAGTGTAGCTAATCTTCAGACACTATTAGCACCGCTGAATAGTAAGTTCAGAAGTGACGGCTTCTATTTTATCAATATTCCTAATAGACTTTGCTGCTGCAGAAAAAAGCACTCTAATTTTGCTAGAGGAATCCTTTACAAGTTAATTTTATGAAAATGCTAATAACTGTGGGAGTGCTTGAAAGAATTTAGAGAAGGTCCTATTTTTCTTGTTAAACCCTGGAAACTACCTTTTTAGTGCTGCATTAAAAGCAATTTGTGCTAGTTGGTGTCTGTGGTTTGCTCTAATTTTGTACAACTTTTGTAGTCCCAGAACATTTTCACAATTTTAGGTGCTTTCAAAACTACTAATGAAGAACACTTTATTACATCTAGGCATTAACAGAATTAGAGAGGTAGACTAAACAAAATTTACGAAGTTTATATTGTGAAATAAAACTCAAGGGATAAAAATAATTATCCTGCCATATAAATTGCATATTTTCAAATGTAAAAATAGATGTCTTATGTTGTCATAATTAAGTATTCTCTAAAATAAACCTTGAAGTGACATGCACATACTGTGTGAACAGATATATTTACTACATAAGCAAATGTTAAACAGAAATGGTTACTTTAAATTGTTGGAATCAGTACCTTGATATGCTGGTTTTCATCTGCAGAATTCTTATATTTAAGTATTTAAAAATATTTAATGTAGTGGTTATTTATGTTCCTGTATTTTGAGAACTCGGTCTTTTCAGCACCATTATTTGTGTTTTTTGGAGGATAAATAATACACAACTGTCTTTCGTCATCCTCTTATGCACTATTTTGATTACCTCCAGTTTCTTCTTTCTCATTCTTTCATCTTTAAATGAAATATCCTTCATGTTGCATTAAAAAGGGCTGGAGAAATTATGCAACTTCTTATGCCAAATATTGTAAAAAATAAGATATACCCTTTTTCAGACTAAACTACAGTATTTAAAACAATTATCCCATGGGCTTATTTTTCTCATAGCCTCCTTTCAGGAGAAAAGAGGCAACAATAAGAATAAAATGTCTTAAGGATGTAACCCTCATTCTGTTGTCAGTTTTAGAAAGCTTAACTTCGTAGAAAGGAAATATTATTTTTCTCGCAGAAACCTTTCTTGGTTCTTAGTAACTAGAACATAATACATTTGATACGCTCTATATAGGAAAATTTCAGATTATGTTCTCAATATTTTCACTTCTTTTTACCTCCCAGTGACAGACCGGCACTCTGATTTCTAAGTCTTTGAAGGATCTTCTGATACTCTCTTGGAATAGTCAATCCAATACAGCTGTTCAAAAAACCACAGAAAATTTGATGAGAAGCAGAGTGCAAAATATTTTGATTAATATTCCAATTCTCTGCCTGAGTGCCACCGTGCCATAAGATCTGATTTAGCACTTGCAGAAAAATCCATTGTCAACCATTGACTTGAAATATATGGGTGTAACCCTAAATGTTTGTGATGATTCGCTTTCTCAAATTTGAAGTGCACTGGGATGTCGGTGCTGTGTGTAACATAAATACTCAGATTTGACTGCAAAAGATCTCATCTATTTCCTGCAGGTATTCTTCCCTCTCCTTTTCATTCCCCAGGCATGATAAAGGATCCGAGATGAGGATTTTCATTATGGAAGAAATGGTTATGCTAGAGGGAAAACATTGTCTTCGCCTCCCCCTCTTCCCCTCCCCCTCTTCTCTCCCCTGTCACACCACAAAAACGTGGATATGAGCTACAGAGGAATTCCTTAGAGACATGACATCTCTAAGCTCTCGTGGCTGAGGCTTCTTGCTCTCACTTTGTGTCATTTGTCTCTGAAGGCATTTGGTGCCTGTAGCAAGCTGAGATAAACCTGTATGGAATTCAGTGATGAGATTCAGTGGGACACTACTGGAGTTTCCCGTGGCTGGAGGCATGGGAAATATAAAGACATAGGATTAGTAACTTTGCTGAAGGAAAAGTGCCAGCCTTGAGTTGTTCTGTAGATACACTAAGTATCTGGTTAGTTTTTACACTTTATATTCTTCATATTTCAAAAGGACAGAAGTCCCCCCTCCCCCTCTACTTGTAGAAACAAGTCTCTATCCTAAGCTTCAAAAGAGGACATCTTTGGATTATGTCCTCTTCACTCAGTTTGGTGTGGAGCATTGCTGAACTCTATCAGGAAAACATTCATGTTGCTTGTTAATAAGTCTAATCCTTTCCCAGATTTTACGTGATTGAGATACAAGGTACTGGGAATCTTTTCCCATTATTCTTTCTCTCTAATGGGAGTGCTAGTTTGTTGGTTGGGGGGGGGGTGTGTGTGTGTCTTTTTATGTATGCTGAAAGTATTCAAAAACCGTGGTAGGAATATGGACTTGTAGGCTTTGACACTGTTGTTTTATTCAGTTTGACCAAAATAAACCATGTATCTGTTCCTGAAATAGTGGAATTCTTTCCCTTGGTTGCTGTGGACTATGAGTCAAACATCCCCTCTCTCTTGTTTTGGTTAGCATTTTTTCATTAATAAGGGTTTGTATCATTGAAATTCCATACTTGCTAAGGGAGGATTAAAGAGATGACTGATCATGACATTCTGTATGAAGTGGGATAAATAAAAACCATAATCTTTTAATTTATCAATGCTAGAAATGTAGAGGCTTGTCACCTTAATTCTAGATGGTTTTTAAAACCAAGATACAATGTTCACTGTTGAAATCAAATGAAAATGTATTTTCATTAGATTTTTGTAAGACGGATATTATTTAAACAGTGAGTGACCTCACTGACCTCCACGATCGCCAGGGATATCTGAGACTGTCAAGTGACGTGTCTTCCAAGTCCATATCTGAATGACACCTGCCAGCTTATATTTTAGTGTTCGTTTTATAGATCATTGCATGGAACAATTGCTATGCTAGGTCAAGCTATTTTTGATTCTCTAGATTAATTGTTTGTCAAATATTGAAGGTAAATCCTGAGGCCATAGTGAATATCTTCTTCACAGTGACACTTGTCATGTTAGGTCTTTGTCTAAGAGTCGTCTTTAATAGAATAGTAACTGTATAGGGAACTTGTTTGTAAGTCTGGTGGCATGGAAATCGAGGATTAGTTGATTTAAATCCTAAAATTAATATGATAAATTAATCCTTGGCATAATGTTATATTACACTTGCCAGGTCTCATGTAGTGTGTGAGGGAGGAAGGCTTCACTTTCAGTAGTGATGACAGAGACCAATTTTTCCAAATATATCTCCCTATTTTCTTTCATTTTTAGTCAAGATCAGAGTTGTTGGCTTATTTTTTATTTCCTTTTAGTACTAATAATCTAATTAGTCATGATAAGTCAACACAGTGTTTTGTTGTGGTATTTTTTATTATTTTTATTTTATACCAAGAGTAAAGATAAATGTCTTTGAAGCACAACATAATACCATTTACTCTGAAGGAATGGAAGGTCAGAATCAAAGGAGAAGAATGTTTTTGATCAAAGGGCCAGCTTCTTTGTCACTTTTGTTAAGTTTGACATGCCGCATATATGACCTTAATTTCCATGTAAAAACTCCCATTTTAAAACTGTTTTTGTATATTTGTCAAGTCTTGTTTTTCATTAATTTCTCCACTGTTTCAAGATCATGTCTTCATGTTTCTCAGAGTTGCACTAAAGATGTACTGAGTTTATCCATGTTTTTGTCTTTTCTTGAAATACATGCTGCTGTGCACAGCAGAGATATAAGGATATTAATAGATTTGTTATTTGACAAGTGAGAGGTGGGATGAATAAAAATCCACTTTATTGTGTAACAGTTATTTCAGTTGTTTTGTTGCCAAGTCTCTTCCAGGTTCATGTTATAGATTTATTTTTTTTTTCCATTTGGAAAGTTTACAGTCCTGAATATTTCCAGTCTTTTTGTGCCTAAGATAGTGGTGCTGTTGTGTTACTACATGCCCAGGTCACTTTGCATGTATCTTCACTGGTGAAATACATTATTGTATTAAGGGTCAGAGATCTGTGGAATTGACCAACAACATCCCTGTTAATACTTTAACTGTGCAAGGGTTTTCCTGCTCTACATAACTGTGCAGCTAGAAGTGGGAATAGTGGCTTTTCTTAGTCTCATGATTGGGCAAAATATCACAAAAAGATAACACAAATTGTCCCAGAAAAGAATCTGACCTACATGTTAACTTCAGAGTTTATGATATCTCCACGATACAGATGTCAGTGGCTTGGCATATAGTACCTGTCAGCGGTCACTCTGTAGGAAAGCCATTTTTCTTGACAGTCAGATTTCTGAAACTTTTAAAATAGCTACTGACAGGACACAACTTTTGTGTCTTAGCTTTATTGTTTGGAATCAGTCAGCTGAATTAAAAACAACCAAGTGTATCAAAGTAAATGAGAAGAAAGATTGTAATTAGCAGGTTGGGTTTTTTTCCGACGCCTCTTACTACGTTCTTTAACCTTCATTTCTGGATTTTTGTGATCTAGTCAAGGGATGGAGAATCAGTATTAGTTCAAAGTAGGATAGACATTCCATTACTTTTATCACTAGATAGAATAGAGTGGGAAAAATTGTAATTTGTTTCCTTTTTTAATTAAGCTTATAGTTGTAGGGCTGACATTTGAAGCAGTTATAATATGGCATTTGGGCTTAAAATACTGACAGACAATAATTGAAGTAATAATTTTCTCACAGACCTTTGCTGTTTGTGCTGCTATGATTTCCTCCTCCCTGGGTTTCAAACTGCTGTCTGGTAGGGAAGAAGCATCAGGTCTTTAGGAGAAGCCAGGTCCTCTTGTTGCAGTCAAGAGTAAATCACAGTTGCCTTTGATCAAGTTGGGATTTTGGCAGTTGTATCTGGCAATTGAATATTTGAGCGATGTTTCAGTATGGTGTTAGTCATTGGCTTAGCTGCTCAGCAAACACAGATCCTTATGATCTTAGTCCTTTGTGCTCTACCCTCCATGGTGGCTTTTGGTTGAATACAGAATCTAATTTAAAATCTCTGACCATATGCTCAAGTTACCTATGAGACAGGCATTAGCAAACAGATTAAGTTGCTGTGTTCCAGACATGTCCAGTGACAGCAGATTTTCACTGTAAAAATGAGACTGCTAAGTGACTTCAATTTTTCATAAGTATGGGATACAAAGCTTTTGTGGTAATTTCGTTTAGTTAGTAAGTAACGTATTGTAAGATAAATATCCATGAAGGTCTCTGTAGTTCTTTGTTTTTGAAATGCTTGAAAAATACACTTAAATTTAGCATTTTCCAAATTATTATTTATCTGTTGGTGGGGAGATATCCACTCTTGAAGTTCCAACTTCCTTAATATCCCTGAAGTGCTAAAATAGATTTTAAAAGATGTTTCTGAAGCAATTGTATTTTTTCTTCTAAGAAAAAAAATATCAAAAAGAGCAAAGGAAGATATTCTATAAGGATTTTAGAATAGCAAGTAGACTTCTTATTTTTGGGAGGAAAGAGATGAACCCATCTCATCTATGTTTAGAATAAAATCTGCAGGTTTTCTTTAGATCGTCTTTGCCTCAAACCATATGGAGGATATGACCAACGGAACCTTCCTTGGAGCCTGAATTAGGTAATATGTAATGAATATGGATGGAGAAAATGTTGCCAACAAAAAGAGCCATTACACTCCTTCCTGATCAAGTGCCTAGGCTTGTTTTTTTCCCCCTGTTATAGGCAAAATAGCAGTAAACTTTAATACGAAAAGGAATAGCAAAATGGGAAAAGGGAGGTTGTCCATAGCCAAATTTGTAAGCTGTGGTAACACTTGATGGACAGAGTCACAGTCCTTCTACAGCCGCTGTCCCTATAAAAAAGTGACAGTCCACAGAATCATAGAATCACAGAATCATTTTGTTGGAAAATACCTTTAAGATCACCACGTCCCACCATTAACCCAGCACTGCCAAGTCCAACCGCTAAACCATGTTCCTAAGCTCCACATCTACACGTCTTTTGAATACCTCCGGGGATGATGACTCAAGAACTTCCCTGGGCAACCTGTTCCAGTGCTTGAACCCTTTCAGTGAAGAAGTTTTTTCTCATATCCAATCTAAACCTCCCCTGGTGCATCTTGAGGCCATTTCCTCTTGTCCTAGTGCTTGCTACTTGAGAGAGCAACACCCACCTCACTACAACCTCCTTTCTGGTAGTTGTAGAGAGTGATCAGGTCTCCCCTCAGCCTCTGCTTATCCAGGCTAAACAACCCCAGTTCCCTCAGATGCTCCTCATAAGATTTGTTCTCTAGAACCTCTACCAGCTTTGTTGCTGCTCTCTGGACACGCTCCAGCACCTCAACGTCAGTCTTGCAGCGAGAAGCCCAAAACTGGATGCTTGCAGTACTTGACGGGCAGCCTCATCAGTACAGGGGGTTGATCACTTCCCTAGTCCTGCTGGCCGCACTATTTTTGATACAAGCCAGGATGCTGTTGGCCTTATTGTCTACCTGGGCACACTGCTGGCCCATATTCAGCTGACTATCAACCAGCACCCACGGATCCTTTTCCTCCAGGCAGCTTTTCAGCCACTCTTCCTCAAGCCTGTAGCTCTGCCTGGGGTTGTTGTGACCCAAGTGCAGGACCTGGCACTGAGCCTTGTTCAACCTCATACAGTTGGCCTCGGCCCATCAATCCAGATCCCTCTGTAGAGCCTTCCTACCCTCCCTCCTCCTACACTCCCACCCAACTTGGTGTCATCTGTGATCTTACTGAAGGTGCACTCAATCCCCTCATTCAGATCTTCGATAAAGATATTAAAGAGAACTATCCCCAATACTGAACGCTGAGGAACACCACTTGTGACTGGCCATGAACTGGATTTAATTCCATTCACCACAACAATTTTGGCATGGCCTAATATAGAGTACACCCATCCAAGCCATGTGCAGCCAGTTTCTCCAGGACAATGCTGTGGGAAATGGCCCTGGTAAATTCCAGGCAAACAACAACCACAGCCTTTCCCAGTTCAGAACCGGTACCAATGAAAAGTCACCTAAAAGAGTGATATAACGCCACAACTAAATGTCAAACTGTGACTGAATTTTACACAGACATTTTAGAGTTCAGAAATCAATAAAATTGATCAAAGTGATTTCTTATCCTTGCAGAACTGTAGCAAACATGGAAGTGCACTGTTTTGGGCACCTCAGCATCAGATTGCACTTTAATGCCAACAATTCCTATACATTTGTTAGGGAAGCCTCTGTGCGCCTCTGTGCAAGGCACGTCCAGTTTGTTCTCCCTTGCAGAGACAACACTGAAATTTGCTGGCTTTGAATTCAAAGAGGAATTTTCAAATATGAATTAGGGCCTGTGACAATGGTTCTTTGTCACGCAGTAGGAAATGTGCTGTGTTGATGAAGGATTACAAAGATTTTAAACTGCTCTTAACTAGAATTCCTTCCATAGTTGTTATTCATGAGAGTGAACACATGAATTCAGGGTTACTCTCAAGGTGATTTAGATCAATACCAAAGGTTAGCTGCTGCTTCCAGGCTTCAAAATCTGAGGTGAAAGCTTCCTGGGTGAGATATTTCCCTTCAACTACAGTAACATTTACACTGTGCTTTTCCCTTTGTAATGTAATCATACTTCTGCTTACTCGACCCTTTAAATGGAAAAATGTGCAAAATGTGGACCCTGTGTGGTCCACATCTGAATTCTGCTTTCCCATGGTTCTAAACTGTCATCTCATTAACTGCTCAGGTTTATTTTCATGAAGAATCCTGTTCAGATTCTTGATTCCTCCACCTGAGTGTATTTGTTTTATGCAGGATGATTCATTTTTTCAAATGTTTTAATGTATGCCTGCAGAACTTTGGATCATTTTAGTTGTGAAAGTCAGCTTGAAGCACCAAGAAATAGCTGTGAAATAATCTCTCTGATTTTTGACAAGGCTATAGTAAGCCTAAGACGAACTGGTTGTACTGGGTCAGGCTGAGCTGGAGTTAATTTCCCTGTAGCAGCCCTTACAGCGCTGTGCATTGGTAGCAGCAAGGTGTTGGTAACACACCAGGGTTTTGGCTGCTGCCGAGCAGTGCCGGCACACACCAAGGCTGTGTCTCCAACCCTTCTTCCACCCCCTCAGCAGTAGGCTGGGGGTGGGCAAGATCCTGGGAGGGGACACAGCCAGGGCAGCTGACCCAGACTGGCCAAACGGATATTCCATACCATATGACATCTGCTCAGCAATGGGAAGCTGAGAGATACGGGGAGGAATGGAAGGCATTTGGTTTTTTTTTCAATGTTTTGTCTTCTGGTGCAACCGCTATGCATTTTGCAGCCCTGCTTCCCAGGAAGTGGCCGGACATCGCCTGCTGATGGGAAGTAGAGAATAATCTTTTGTTTTTCCTTGCTTTGCTTCTGTGCACAGTCTTGCTTTTGCTATATAAAAAACTGCCTTTATCTAAACCCATGATTTTGGAGTTGGTTTTCCATTATATTTTTTTTCCTTCTCCCCTCTCTGCCCTGCTGAGGAGGGGAGTGATAGAGCGGCTTGGTGGACACCTGGCGTTTAGCCAAGGTGAAACCACTACACGGATATAAGTGTATGGTTTGCCCTTTTTTATTTTTTTTGGTAAATGTGATTGTGATGAGGTGACTGATGCTTCTTACACGTGTTGTACATGAAAATGAAAGAATGCAATCTTAAGAAGTAGTGTTAAATGATATTAAATCCTATATATACACAAAATAGGCTTCCACAAGGTGTTTAATCTGAGCAAGTCCTTAAGTTAAAAGAAAAAGGGCAAGAACATCACTTTTTTTCTAAAATATTTATAGGAATCTACAGCAAACTTCTAGGGGGTTTTGAAGATCAAGAATATGTCTTATCTGCCTCTTTAGACCAAGGAATCAAAACTTAACTTTTGTATTAGTCTCTAAGAAAAGGAACATTTTCAATGTAGGATTAAAGAAAAGAAATAATTTCCTCTATATTAGCTCCCTGACGCACACCCACATCTGAAAGTCACCTGCATAAAGCCCACGCAGTTGAACTTTCTGAGGCTCAAGTGTAGGGGAAATCCGACTTCAATAGAAGGCCAGCTTTTGTGACTGGTTTAACTCATACAGTAGCTGATAGGTCTGGCTGCCACTAAATGAGTATAAATAGCCTGTGAAGTGCTGAAGTGATAGATTCATTGCTGTAATAATTGGATATTTCTTCAATGTATTTGATGTCGTTACATAGACAGTACATCTAATGTGCTGGGGACCTGGGTATCAGGGAAGTTAATTGGGAGTGAAAGGCTAGTTTTCTTGGCGAATTTGGGCTCAAGTGAGTGACATATCCAAACTCCTTCAGGAAGCAGGAGTACTGATGGTGACCTTCTACTGCAATGAACAGCCACCCCACCTTTCCTTTTTTTAAATGTCAAACACTTTCAGCCAAACTTGACAAGGGTTTCAGATCTATCCTACAAATGAGAGGAATATAGGGAGATTGGTAGGGGAGGAAGACTTTATTAGTCATGGGTTCACATTATGTTATATTCTAGAATATTGAAAGAGAAAACATCCAATTTATGCAAGCATCAGTTCAGTCTTGCTCTGTATTAGACCTAGAAGAATCTAGCCATGAGATGCAGGGCTGTAAGAAACCAGTTGTCATTAATGCTGCTGCTTGTGAAACTGCTTGCTTTAATCATGTCACTTTAAGTACACTCTGAGGTAATCTCCTAGTTGGACCTCAGTCTAGTAAAAATGGAATAATATCTTCCAAAATAGATTAACAGTTTAACACTGTGCTTTGTGAAGCCATCACTTGATACCTCTGAATTAGGATGCCAAGGAGTCATAGCGATAGTCATCTGAAGAAGAGTTCAGGGATTTTTTCCCCTTGTAATAACACTATCACTTAACACTTGTGTATAGTGCTTGCGCACTCAGTTAAAAATCGCAATATACTACTGCATAAACAAATTATTTAAGGAATTATTAATTTATCTAAATGAGAAAAATCCTTATTTCTTTGCAGAAGAAAAAAATCCAACTACCAGCTTAAATCCAATAGCTTTAGTAAACCATATCAATTAAGTACCACAAGAGCCCCAAATTTATTAGCGTTATAGTCTTCTTTCTACAATTAACAAAGTATACATTACCTTGTGGATAATAAATATGCTGTCTTGTCACCAAACATATTTCTTCTATTCTAAATGCCCAGTTTGTTAAATTTGTTATAAATTTGTTTTGCTGTAATGGTAATATCCGTGAATGACAGAAAGCAAGTAGATTCTTAAATTTGTTCTGCGTTGTAACATAGCGTTATGGCAACCTACTGATGAATTTAATAGTCACTATGTAGTAAAAAAGCCTCAGAATTAACTGCCCAGAAATAAATAACCTTGCTAACACTGGTCTGTTGAGCCATATGGGTGATAAAATTTATTGCTGTTTATTTGGTGACACATCTATCACCTCTTCCAAAGTATGCTTTAGCTTGCGCACTCCTTGTTTCCATCAATTTGTACATGAATGTTAAGCAGCTGTGTGCTTGCAAGTATCCCAACTTTGTGTGCAAAGTGTGTTGACTACAGAATAGCATTTCTTAAAATAAGAAACAATAAAGCAAATTTGTATCTTATCAGTGACTCTTGGAGGAAAATACCTGATTTTGTGGTACAGTTAGCTGTATGATACAGCTTACATAATGCTAGCTGCAAGACACTAAAAACTGTATTGATCTTAAAATACAAAAAAGAGATATAAGTTAAAACTTGCTCTGAAGCAACTGGCCTCATTAGGTATTAGTGAAGAACTTGAGGAACTCAAACCTCCTTTTAAACAATCTTATTGTCAGGTAAAGTTCCTTGAAATACAATAACTTAAAATAATTTTACGTTTTTGTGTGTAAGTAATATGTCATAGATGGGAAGTTGTATTGCTTTGGTAAGTTATATAGTCATCTCTTTAGACATCCTGCTTTTTTTTCTTTCTGTGGAATCTGTAAGAGAGAGTCTTTAAGTAAAATCCCTCAGAATCACTTTGTGCTGTTGGGAATGAGACGTCTTCTGTAGCTGTTTTCTAGGCTGCGGCTTGTAACATTACCATTGAATTTATTCATATCTTTGGGCTAATTCAGAGTGGTTAATTCTGGTATTCACTACTTATTCAAAGTCATTTGACTTGGGGGAAATAAGATGACAACTCACGTTTTTCCTCCAAGGTTTCAAAACCAGACAACAGAGAGGAATATATGTACGACAGCTATTTTTATTTGCGCGTGTTTATTACAGTCATGCGTGTAGTAGAGACATCCACCAGCTTCATAGATAAATATATAGCCAAAAGCTGATCTTGCTTGATTTGATCTGTGTGAAATGGCTGGGCTTTATTTTACAATAAATGAATGAAACACACAGTTGGCTTCTTTTGGTGGTGGTGGTGATTGTCAAAACAACTGATTTGTGTCAGATAACTTTCTTTTTGTTTATGTTATCAGCAAGGATTAATTTTGTCCTTGTCTTTTCTTGTGATCTTTTCTTCCCTTCATACTGTGGTAGATGTACACCTGCCTTGATCTGAGCTTATGACTCATTTGATTTGCCTTCAAAAAGAATTAGAAGACAAGAAAAAATTAGCAACATATTCTTGAGCAAACCCAGCTTTCAGGTAGTGAACTCATCACCTAGCTCAAACCACAAAACGTGCCCAGTAATGGAAGGAGCTAGATGAAATGGGTTCTTCCCTACCATGCAAGACTACTTCTGAAATTCATTACCTGCTTTGCCACCTGCTGCCTCATGGTAGGGTCAAGTCTTCCAGTTTTCCAAAATGAAAAAGGAATGGATATATAAAAATGCTAAAAAACCTGTTCATGTAGGGCGAAGAATAGTGTCTCCACTTTTGTTCCACACGTTACGCATCTCTGGCCTTCTGTAAATACTGAGTGATGGTGTAAACTTCAGTAAACCCTGTGGTGATAGAAGCTGGTGTTAGATGGTAACTTTTGATAACAGAGGTTTGTCATTTGGGTATCATCTGTCCACTACTGAGTATTCTGTATAATTTTGGCTGACAAAGCCAAATACCTGCTTTCAGTTTGGTGAGTCAAAAGCTTCTGTCTTGAAAATCCATAGTTACTGTTGATTGGTAGGGAACGGGTTTAGCTGAAGTAGCTTAACATCAACACATTAATTTACCACAAAGGAATCCAGTACCAGCATCAGGTACCACTTTCCAATACATATAGACAAAAACTTTTCCCCTTTCTTAAAATGCTTTTGATCACAAAATATAGCATAGGGCTTTGTCGTACTAGCAAAGTCATTTTCTCGTTACAAAACTATTTAATTGCAAATAGACCTGCAAGTAAAAATCAAACCTGAACATGCTGAAGAAAGCACGTACTCCTGATCCAAATTATCTACCTTTTCTAGATTCCATGTGGCAATAGTAATATTGTTTTTTAAGTTGAATTACTGAGTAACAAAACTTGAGGGGAAATTTATGTAATTTTCTTGTAAAAATAGTAAGTGTTCTCTGGGAAGCCTGAAGTTTCAATTTCAGTCTCTTGCAAGCTCTGCATTTTGATATCTTGAGGCTGAAATGTCTTCAGAAGCGGTGAAGTTCTGCCTGTGGGTGGGTGACTTTCCCAGTCTGTGGACTGACAGACCTGAGTGTATTTCTCATAATGACCATTTGTTGGATCCTGGCCCTACAGTGCCACTGTGACTGATGAAAAAGTTATGATTTTTCTGGTAAGAGCTGCCTTGCTACCGAAGGGTAAGAATCCAGCAATGTGAAGCATCAAAAACGACATCTGCTAGGAGGGAACCTCTAGCCAACCAGCAAATCTATCAACATTAAGCACTAGAACCCATAAGACATCTGTTTGGTTTTTTGTGTGTTTTTTTTTTTTTT
>VWZZ01000612.1:209492-229481 GCA_013399095.1 Psophia crepitans
GGGGGGAGCATTTTTCAAGGTAATATGTCAATTGATACCCATGGGAAAAAAAATGGGGGGGGGTGTGTGTCTGTAAAAGGTTTGGCATACAAAACTGGGTAAAAAGTCTGGCCAGTATTTCTCCCAAGTTTGCCCTCAAAATTACTATGTAGGTTGTTAAGAAGCATTCAATTAATGTGTTGTAGGACTAGAAGGAGCAATCATGCATTCTCCAAATCTGTTTGGACCCATCTCCTGAGTTTCTCAGCCACTGATCCATCATATAGCAGGAGGTTTCTACAAAATGAATGGAAAAACAACACAGAGGGAGAGAAAATATTATATTCACACAAAATCACAGAAAATAAAACTAACAGACTTTCAGGAGTTTATAAAGTATTTATCCTTTATAACATAAAGACATTTGTGATTATGTGATTCTGATGTGAGAATCTGTGGATGACTTCTTCCTCTTCCACAACAAGTTGTGGTAGGTTTTTGCATTAAAAAGGCTTGAGAAACATGATTTTACTCAAGAGACTACAAACCTGTCTGTTACCATCTAGTTGCTACTGTCCACTAACAAACTTTCACTCTGGTAAAACAACAGGTGCCACATCTGTAGGTGGCTTTGTGGGTCTCGGGCCCAGTGACACTCTAGAACAGTGGATATTAGCTGACCTGTTCCACAAAATGAATCTGCACTGCTAATGCTGCTCACAATGTCATTGTGTCACTGCTGTCGCTTTCTGCTGCAGCACCAGCAGCAAAGGCCATGCTGTGACTCTGATGGTTTGTTGGCCCAAGCTCCAATATCACACTGTTTGAAAATCAGAAAACAAAATTTATTACTGGAAATGGTTTAATCCTAAGAGAGAGTTTCTGATTCATGCACTCAGACGTGGTAGCCAGGCAGACCAGTGTAACCCACAGTATTCTACACAGATACTGCTGCCAGCAACAGATCGTGCTTCTATCATCCCACTTGTTTCCTCTGCTTTAAAGTGAGGGAAATCTTGACTGTGGCTTTGGGCCAGTTTCATCTCTGGCTCCCCCAGTTCCGCCTGTATTTGCCTCTGCTTCTCCTTCTGCAAATGTTTTCAATTTTGATCTGTAATTTTACAAAAGCATGGCTCTCTGCACACTTTTTGTTTAATATGATGCTGCCAGACTCAGATGCAGAGATGTTAGGATTTGCCTTAGTGCCTGAGCTGCTATGATAATAGGATCTCAAATGACAAGATGTATCTCCATACCTTATTTTTCTCCCTTGTTCCCTTTTGCTGAAAATTGTTAAACTTGTAAAGTTTAATCGGGTAGGATGTGGCCTACCATCTCTTCCTAATGATGATGAACTAAGAGAAAATATTCTATTTATCTGATAAGCAATTAGAGGTTGGTACAGTGCAAGCATCAAGACCTGAAGATGGCCCACTGATCCTGTGGTTAGCTTGCAATTCAAATGATGTGAGGTAAGAGGGTTTGTTTTTCTTCCTTCCATAAATATTTTAGTATTACCCCAAAATTTTTCTTTCTCCTCCAAACAAATAACATGGTAATGACAATTCACTTAAGTGTGTTCGACTGGGGACCTTTCACTAATCAGAAACAACCCAGTATACCCTGCTGCTTCCAATATCAGTTTTCCCAGTTGCCTCTCACTCTTTAAGAAACTCAGAAGACATCCCCATGTCTTGGAGATTATTCCTGTGGATCACTTTCATCAGACCTGTAGTGCAGTTGTCATTTTGGTTGATGGGCCAGTTCTTTAGCAGTTTAGTAAGACTTTGCCCATCCTTTCAAGATGGATTCAGGAAAGGAAGGTAGATCCTGTGGGCTGTAGACCCTGTACTCTCATCTGATCACTGTGAGTCATGTGTGTCCATCTGGTCCATAGACGCAGCAGGTCCACCAAGGATTTGGGATAGTCCATCTCAGAACTGGAAAGCCAGGATGCTCTGGTGAAACTGTGGGAAAAAAGTTCTTAATGCATTATCCAGCCATTGTGAATGATAAAAGTTCACAGAGATTGAAAGGAGACTGCGAAAGCTTGTAGAGGAGAAGTCTCAAAAAATAAAAAGATATGGTTAAGTCTTCATCTTCATGACTTCTAGAATAGTAATTTTATATGTTGTGATTTTTTACACTTGATCACAGTTATTTAAGAATGTGAAGTTTTAAGTAAATTGTAACATTTTTCTGTATAGGCAGGCATCCTGAGGCTTCATCTTGCATTTTGCTTATACTCAATCTCTATACAAGAGAAAAACACTAGGAACTTATGTGTAAGTTTATGTTGATTTTTTATTAATTGTTTTGAATTGTAGGTCTGAGTCTGTATTAAGTAAGTATGACAATGTAATTTTTAACATGCATTGTTACCCATAATTATTTTCTTTATTTTGAAGAAATTAACATGCAGTGATGTTTATGTGTATTCTTATTTTTGTTTAAGAGAGAGGTTTAGTGTGCGTATGTCTAAAATAGAGCAGATCCTCTCAACTTTCAGTAATATACTGTCCTACCTACCTACTTAAGATAAACACTTTTTAAGGTCTGACTCTTTTCTGGGTAAGAACATTGTAGGCTTAATGCAGCTCTCCCACACACGTCAATTGAATGGGGGTGGCGTGTGAATTAATTAAAAATAAATCTTGTTCTATATTTTATTTTTAATCCTGTCTTTTAACCTCAGTTCATATCCATTGTAAAGCCCTCATCTTAATCAGTCTCAATGAGAGGATTCTTAGTGAAGTTATCTTTTTAAGGAGCATACGCATATTTTAATTTTATTCTATGAGACTATAAAGTTATGTATATGTAATTCTTTTATGGATACTTTAACAAAGTAAAATGCTAGATGCAGAATAAAACTGTTTTGTAATGAAAAAAACCAACTTCTTCAGCATTTTGAATGCTAGATCTGTGGTATTCAGGTAAAAGTTTTAGCTTCACTAAAACATTCACCCTGTACTGATTCATGCTATGTACCCCTCCCTCCCTTCCCTGCTCCCCAGCCTGTGAACAAAAGGCAACTTGAGTTTAAGGAATCAATCAAGAGGTTAGTCCTACCATATTCCTCTGATTAGGTATCAGTAATGTCCCTCATGTCCTTTCATCTACACTCTTCTATAGTTTTCTCCTTATTGCTGTTGTCAAGGCATGTAAGTTTTATTCTATATTTTGCATTATGCTCCTTTTAAAATTCAGTGAGCTGTATCTGTGTGTCACGAGTCATGAAGATGTTACTTCAGTCTGTCTGGCTCTCACTCTCTCCGCCTCTCCCTGAAGTATGCAGTTTTCTTAACTTACTCTGTAATGGAAAGATTTTTGGAGTATAATTTGAAGCATCTCTTACTCATTCTGCTTAGTAATTTGGGCGTGTGAAGGGGAATAAACCCCCCCGTGTTGTCAGTCTTCGTTTCTCTGCAAGATCGTCCCTGTTATTTTTGTGCTGTACTTTATATCTATTTGTGATAGCTGAGTTTATATTTGGTAAGAGTTCAACTGTGTTGTGCATTGTTGTGACTGTGTATTTTGCTGTGATGAGGTAAAGCTCCCACAATTAAATCTGCAGTATTCGACTTGTTATGATTTTATTACTAGGTTTTTCCAACAAGTGGAATATTGTCTCTATGTGGCTGGAACATCTATTTTTAGATTTAGTTGTTTGCAGTGTGGGTTTAGAGGATATTCTTGCGCACTTGGGAGAAAAATGGATAAAATCACTTTCGGAGACAACAGTTGAGGTCCAGACACTCCCCCACTGGAGCTGATCTACAGTTGGTCAGAAAGGCAAGTGCTTTATGCATCTGTTCACTTACCTGTGTGGGAAGACTTGTGATAAAAACAATTTTACATCAAAGCTAATCACATGGAAAAGACATATAGCAATGCAAAAAATAATTAAATTATGTAATTTGAATATATCTTATCAGTCTGGTTTTGAATTGTGAAACTTGTATTAAGTACAAATTGGTGTGCAGATGATTCTTTTTAAGGAAGTTATGCTTAAAATAGAAATGAGTGGGCTGGCATTTTTTACAGAATGATTTCTTCCTCTCTCTCCCTCCTCCTTCCCATCCTGTTCAACAAAAGTAAGCCCACGGGACAACCTACATTCAAGTTTTCTCTTTTTTTTATTATATAAAAAGATGAAGCTGATCAAATACCAATGGGAATGCCTAATAACCGTGCTATGACATTATTTTACAAGACAGCTTGTCAAACCTACAACCTAGGGAAGTTACCATAGGTAAACTGTGATATCTTCAACCAAGTCATACTGTTCCTCTGTCACCTCCACTGGGTGAAGACTCTTACACCTCAGATGTGGCATATGGCAGAGCTCTGTTCAGCATAGTATGATTTTTCATTTCCATAGAAAATTCAATTTTTATTTTTGTTTAATCTGAAATATTTGCTGTGATCCCTTTACATCATTAGAGTGAGTAGTAAGGCCTGGCAGCCAGAAGCTGCTCAGTCCTGCATTACCTTCATCTGTGTTTTGAAAATTTTTTCAGATGATTTCAAAAGAATCAGAGAATCAGAGAATCACAGATTCACAGAACAGGAGGGGTTGGAAGGGACCTCTGGAGATCATCTAGTCCAACCCCCCTGCTAGAGCAGGATCACCTAGAGCACATGGCACAGAATTGCATCCAGACAGTTTTGAATCTCTCCAGAGAAGGAGACTCCACAATCTCTGGGCAGCCTGTCCCAGTGCTCTGTCACCATCAAAGTGAAGAAATTTTTCCTCATATTCAGATGGAACTTCCTGTGTTCCAGTTTGTGCCCATTGCCCCTTGTCCTGTCACTGGACACCACTGAGAAGAGTCTGGCTCCATCCTCTTGAGACCCACCCTTTAGTTATTGATAAGCATTGATCAGATCCCCTCTCAGTCTTCTCTTCTCCTGGCTAAACAGACCCAGCTCTCTCAGCCTTTCTTCATAACAGAGATGCTCCAGCCCCCTAATCATCTCTGTAGCCCTCCTCTGGACTCTCTCCAGTAGTTCCTTGTCTTTCTTGAACTGGGGAACCCAGAGCTGGACACAGGGATCATTCCTTTTTAAAGCTTTAATTTTTGTGGGGGTTTTTTTTGGTGTTTTTTTTTTTTGCTTTTGAACTTGGCCTAAATGCTTGATTCCTTCGCCCCCACCTCCTTGTATATCATGTCTTTTGGAACTATTCAGCTGACTGATTGAAAATTAAGCTTTTATTGCCTTAAATGGAGAACACCATACACCTGGGCACTCCTGAAAATGTTCTTACCCTCTTTGTCTACGTAAGAAGGAAGAACACTCACATCTTTCTCACTGAGGTGCTGCAGGGGTGATGTCTTACTCCTTGCAAACTTCTCGGACGGTAAAAATCTCCACTTTCCATTGATCCTTTCATTTTAAAGGTCTACGATATAGGACAATAGTGTGCCATAAATTAATGCGTAATGTTGCCACTGGGAATTTTTCAGGAAGAAGAAAATTACCCCGTGAGGAAGATGGCTCCTTTCAGAGTGTTAGTGGTCTGCAGAGTGGTATTAAAATCACTTTTTGGGTTCAGATAATGGTCACAAATGTTGTCATTTATGAGGAAGAAATCAGAAAGTATGTAAACATTAGCAGATGCGTTTTCTGTCAGGTCTGTTACGGTGAGAAGATGTGTAAAAAGAACAGAGTAGATCCTTACCCTTGAATACACGTCTGCTATTCACTGTGTGCTCAACACGTTTATGTGTTGCCTCCCCTCTAGTTGAGAAAGCATGCAGGTCTAGCATCCCAGTGATGCTCCTGGAAATCTTGGTGGTAAGGATATACTTTATCTTTGCTTCTTAAATGCTGAAATTATGTGTTTTCTAGTGTTTCAAAGTACATTGGAACAATAAAGACTCAGTGTTTCCATCGGATGAGGGAAATGCACTCCAAATGGTGAATGGTAGCAAAGATGCCAGGGCCACAGGCTGGCTGTGGCACAAATATCATGACTCATTCTTCTTTTTTTTTTTTTTTTTTAAAGCAACCTTGGTAAATATTATTAAATATTTGTTGCCCAGAGACATTGTGGAGGCCCCGTCCCTGACAGTGTTCAAGGCCAGGCTGGATGGGGCTTTGGCCAACCTGGTCTAGTGGAGGGTGTCCTTGCCCATGGCCGGGGGTTGGAACTAGATGACCCTTGTGGTCCCTTCCAACCCAAACCGTTCTATGATTCTATGATTAGTTGCATACTACAAATCATGCAAAGTCCTTTTTCACCAGAATTTAAAATCTTACAGAAACCTCAAGGCTCATGAGACATCACTTTAGCAGCCCATTTTCAGCTTCTTCCTACTTTCTGTATATTTGTAGCAACACCAAGCAAGTCCCATGACTGCTTTTTGCAGTAATTTTCTACAATGTCTCCATTATCGCAGAAGTGTGTGCAAATCTTCTGATCCCTTTATAGCATAGGACTGTGTGAGGCAACAGAAACTGGGTAACAGCTCCTTGGAAGCTGCTTCAACCTTGGAAATTTAATCTTTTCTACTGGTACCTTTGTCTTTCATATGGAGTCTAAATAAGAACCTAATTAGCTGTGTGTCTAAATGTAGTTGCAACCTGCCTAAACTGCTGGCGTTTCCTTCACTGTAGTCCACAGCTATTGTAGCTAAATAATTTAAGGACTAACACACTGAAATATTCAAAAGTGCCATGTACTAAGTTTTTTCTGTAGAAAACCTTATTGAATACCAAGCTGCTAGAAGACATCTCTTAAACATACTGATGCAGTGTTATTTTTTCCTCTTTACAATAACTTTTATGAGCTGTTAGTACTATAGCTAGCTGTTGACTTCGCTCTGTCACAGGTTGGGGATTTTTTCCCTACATTAATCACATGACTTTTGAAGGTCCAAAGCTTGGATGATGGAGAAAAGCCAAAAGTGATCAGTCTGCACGTTATGAAGGGTCTATGCACTGTAACTTTTAAATTTTGTAAGATTGACTTGAATTTGGTTTAACATGTAAAATTATGAAATACAAATTTAGGAGAAAATTTAAGTTTTGGGAAAATCTGATCCCAGATATGTATTTCTTTGTTTGATGTTAGGCTGGCTTATAAGTATATGGTCATTCCCAATAGGAAAATGAGTAACAGGACTTTAGCTTCACTTGGTGAATAAGATAAAAAAGCATGTCAATAACTCTGTTGTTTGTGATGTCGGGCTGCAGGAATACTACTGGTGGTAGTGGGCTGGTGTTGACTGGGTCAAGAACAAGTAATGGCTAGGAATAGTCTAAAAAACCATCAAATGTTATTTCAACATAAAAAAGCCATATAAAAATTCCTTTCCAGGGGAACAAAAAATTCTCTATGCACTCAATTTCAGTTTCAAGTTCAAACTTTCTTGGATCTTGTTATCTTTTTGTTGGCTGTGTGAATAATGGGTCAACTACCAGAGACCATCCTCACATTAGTACTCTAGACTGTGATCAGTTCCCCTGTGGACTTTGACAAATTATCTAATTGAATCTCTTTCCTATGTAATATTTCCATACTTTTGAACATACTCTTTGCTGTTCCAGCCATTCTAAGTGTTGGTTTTTTTCCTTGTAATAACAGTCTTAATGATTTTCTGTTTCAGTGATTGCTATAAACAAGATCTGTGAAGACTAGCTTAAAAAAAAACCTCAAGTAGGAGTGCACTCCTACTAACAACTTATTAGCAGTATTGTCTTACCCAACTACTGGCTTCTTTGTATTGTTTTATTGTTGTTGAGCTTGTTTTGGTTTTTTCCTGCCATTTTTGTTGGGATAGTACTTTTCTCTACCTAACTGAATTGGGTTAATGTTAATTTGTTAACATCTGCATGATGCTCCAAGTAGCAGACATTCTATTAATTCTAGGAATTATGATTTTTATCATGACTCTTCAGTTCTTAATTAGAGGATTTGGAACATGAATAAATAATTCCAGCATATGGAAAGGCTTCTGTGATGGCAACAGATTAAGCACTTAGCATGCAAACAACATGTGAATGGATTTCAGAGGAATTTTTTCATCTTTGACATTTGAGTTAACTAAATTACAGTTACTGCTCCAGAGCATGGAGAGAAAAATTAATTTAGAAACTGTGTCCCTGCGACTCCAGGTGAGATAGTTTGTAATTCACCGATCCTCAAACAAGGAAAATGATCCCACTGTGGTAAGGGATTTAACTGGTTATATGTAGCTGAGCATTTGTAATTGTTTGTCTTACAACCATTGTTGAGATTGGAATGCGTCTGAGTTAGTCTTGCTGCTGCATTTAGTCATTTTGTTCAACATTTGGGACATCAGTTCAGCATCTGTAGTGCGCTGCAGTGCACAGAAGCAGCTCCGGTAACTGACAGCTGTATAGTTACCTGCCAAAAGGCTCTGAAGTTGTGGTGTGGGAAGCATGCATTGTAATACAGCTAGGAATTTTAAAGTCATAATTTCACAACAGTTAGTTGATGAATGAGATTACATTACTTTATTTACTGGAAATTAACGTTGACTTCTTGCAACCTTCTTCTTATTACCTCAATCATGATTCTGCACCTTAAAATGCAGGAGTTACATATGACGCTTTTACTGGAACAAAAGAATTGCCTCAGGAAAATTACAGGCCAGTTGAGATGTGTGCTTGTGTTAAATATGCCACTTTGAGACATAGAGTAGCTGATGTTGCTTTAGTTTCCAGATAAGTTGGATGTAGTTAAGTCCATGTATGAAGTGCTGTATTGGCTTTACCTCAAGATCACAATTACAGAAGACACAGCAGATAATCTCCTGGCTTCCTGCAGACAAAAAGAAAGCTACTTTCTGTACTGTTCCTTCTTGATCATTCAGTAGCTGCTGGGAATCTAATGCTCAGAGCAAAAGGGCACTGCTCAAGGGAAAGTGCATCATCCTCACTGTTTACTGTGCATTTGCCTTTTTGTGAAGCCTTCCAATGCCTCCTTATGCAAGCATCGAACAAAGACATGTGATAAGTTGGAATTCTGCAGAATATTAAAGAGCTTCCCATCATCGCCCTTGAGGGTGCCAGTGTTAAAAGTTGAACCATCAGATATAAGAGAGTGAGAAACAAATGCACTAATCATGGAGCTGTTGCTACTCTACGATAGCTTTGTCTTTAAGACTACTTTGAAAAGGGAGGGGCTGATCTCTGTCACAAAGAAGTGACTATAAATCATCAGCTGTTATGGCCTACTTACTGGATAAGAGAAATGCATTCTGCCACCCAACTGGATCTATTAATCAGCTTCCTGGTGCATGTGGGATCTGGCTGTCCACAAGCTAGATGAGATGCTGCTCTTCCAATCTGCAGGGTGTTGACATTTCAATTCTGAAGTGAGAAAAAACTGAGATCTTCTACATTTTTCATAAGAGTGAGTGAAAAAGCTACACAGAAGAAAATCTGGGTAAGGAATTTACAGTCTCTAACCAAGAAGAGATTTTAATCTGGATCCCTCTTCTCCCAGGTAATTCATCCAGTGACAAGCCTATTGGCTGTTTTAGTGGGGTTTTTTTTTTGTTGGTTTTTTTTTTAGTTTGTGGGTTGGGTTGTTGTTTTTTTTTCTGTTCCTTGTTTTAACCTGTCTGCTGACAGAGAAAGGCTTTCTTACAAAAAACCTTTATGAGAACTAGCATGTGTCTGTGGAAACTCTGTTTCGTATAAATTCTTTGATCAAAATCCCACTCTCTTTATTAAATTTCCAAACTGTTTCACTTAGTTTTGTTTTACAAATATAGGCATAAGAAAAGTAGCTCCAGCCTAATTGTTGACAAGACAAATGTTCATGTCTTTTACTTGGAAAACCAGACACTGAGGTTTCTTCCTCCTTCTTCAAGATGGTGGCCATCTTTTTGGTAAGTGGTGTTGCTATGTCATCTCTTTTATCACTTAATTCTGAATGAGAGAAGGTTGGAGAGTGGGTGACCCAAAAGTAGAACTGCAGTGCAAAAAAATGCTTGCTTTTGTCTCTTCCTTCTCCTATTCCTCCCTAAGCACACTGCAGTTGGGACAGGAAAATGTCTGGCCCACCATCATGGAAGCCTGATTTATCAGTATGGTTTTGAAAATGAGTATGTTATGCTTTTTTTAGCTACTGTCAACAACTACCAGGACAGAACAACTTGTGCAGCTGGCATAGAAGACCGATGTCAAAGCTCAATTTAAGAAAACCTTCTGATTTCTTGGGCAACTGTCAGCTGTAACAACTGAATTTGGCCTTGATTTAATCTTGCCTTTCCAAATTCACAGAGAAACAACTGTCTGGTTGGAACACAGGTGGAAAAAATAGACGGGGAAGAGTAAATTAAAGAGCAGCAGCACTGTGGGTTGTATTCATGATACCATCAGTGAAAGGCAGCATGCTCTGCTCTGGGGGTTTTCAGCTGATAAGTTGACATTTCTTCTCAAGCCAGTTGAGAGGATAGTTTGGTAGAAAAGGTTTTTTCTTGACCCTTGAGATTCTTGGGGCTTCACACACTTTTATTTGCTCTGAAAGGGAAATATGAGACATTTTAGCGTAAGAAGGCAAAACCAAACGAACCAAAAGACTATAGATGTAAATATACCCAAGTGACTGGGGCACTCAGTGAAGATGTGAAAATGCATTTTATCATCTGTAATCATCTCTTTTAATATTTTAGCTAAAAGTATTGGATCTTCTGTGTGGGAGAGAAGCAAGATGGCGTAGTAACTTTTGAAGTGTTGTGGTAACGTTTTCATTAGAATAAATACAGTATCTGTACCCTACAAAGTATTTGGCTAAACTGTCAGAACACATAAACAATGGGTACAGGATTACAATTAATATAGATACATACTTTTTCCATAGTAAATGTGAATGGGATGTAATGTTTTCAAACAAGAGTTTCCAGCTGAAAAAGGGGAGAAATGAGATGGGATGCCAGACTGAGGCTGGAAGCTGTGAGACATGGATTCTCTTGGTGTAGTCAGAGCCCTTGATCTGCTGATAGCCTTACCTGCACATTTGCCAGATACATTGCATGGATATTGTCTGCACTCGTTTCAAATGAGTGTGAGGGTGACAATAACCCTCACTTGAGGCACCACTCTTTTTAGAATAATAAATACATTTCAATTGCTAAAAATGGGCCCAAGAGGCAGAGATAGATGATTTTATTAAATATAATAACAGAAAGTTTTTCATCTGCTAGCAGACAAGCAAATTACTGTCATAGATGATGTGTGAGGAGATTGACAGTGTACCACTTTGAAGTGGGAAAGGCAGTAAAATAGCCAAAATTACCACTACAGAACAAACTTGTTATGTAGTCATGTCATGCCTCCTCACTGACCCATGGATTTTCAAAAAGAGAATCATTACTTTTATCATGGATTTTTCTGACCTACAGTTCATACTAGAAAGGCACCTCATTAGATTGTTAGCAGAATGTGCTCAAAGCATGGGAAAAATATTGTCAAAATCACTTCACCTACCTGCCCTTTCCTTTGAAGTATATCAGGAACTCAACTTCCATTTTAAAAGTAATTATCCTTTTATTTTAGCATCCTTAAATAATAGCTATCATCATGCAAAAGCTTTTCTATTAATTTCTCCCTCTTTATGCACTGGACTTTTTTATCAAAAATATTTTGCATAAGTATGTGCTTAATATATCCTAAACCAAGATATATCCTAAGTACTCTGAATCCAGAAATAAAATAAAAGTATAGGTACTATTTTCTTCTGATTTTTCCATGCTGATTTAAAACAGTATTTGCAGTGAAAACTCTTTTGTGTTGCTGAAAGATGGGAATGTCCAGCTTTATGTGAATATTTCCCTTAATTTCAGTCGTTCCAGGCTATCCAAACACCTGAACATACACAAACTTCAAAAGCCCTGATCCTGAAGTGGTCATACATGACCTTTATACCCGTGTAAGCAAACATGTGGAATCAAAGCTTGCATCTTGATAATTTTCAAGTGAAAATACTAAATAGGTGAATGTTCTGAAACTTGGAAAATTTGTTTTACATTTAATTAGATGTGAAACTGAATGTTTCACCAAAGCAGCTACTGGGAAAAAACCCATTTTTTATACAACAAAGTGCTTTTTGGACATAATAACCAATTGAGATAAAATGTAAATGTCAGCATTTCAGAAGGAAATGCCTTAAACTAGTCAAAATGGAACTGTCAACGTGTGTTTTGACACTTTACCATCAAAACAGATATGACCCTATGAAAAGTTTCTGTTGCATTATTTCAGCCAGCTCAAGAAACCGCCAAAATACATCTGGTTTCATTTAATAAATTCAGAAATATTGCTTTTTTCCTCGTATTTCCATAAGGAGTAATCAGTGACTGCTTGTCAAACCAATTCCAGGATGATTAGATTAGCTCTTCATTTTACCAGTCTGATTTTTTTCCAACTTATTTTTTTAAAGTGCACCTAACCCATAAATGATATGTTTCTTATGATTTTTATTTACTGAAAACATCTAGCAGTTACTGTAACCTTTATCATCCAACATTAGCTTTTGCCTACATTTTAATCCCTGGCTCTTTTGCTGCTGTCAGCACAATCCTTGGTATATATGCTAAGTTGTGGCCCCCATGCAAAGCTAATTAATTTTCTCCTCTAGAACTATAGACAGCCTTGTGACTTAAAAGTTTTGTAGCTTAATGAGCAAGTATGCTAAGACTGCCTTCAACCGTGGGTTTAGCTGTGGGCAAAGATATTAACTATTCATCTGCATATTCTTCGTGATCATACTGCATTTGGCCTTGGTGCTGCGATTTCTGTGTCTTTGAGGTGCCCCAGTCATGGGTAGAAACTGTTGTGTTATATAAGAAATAATTCCTGCCCCAAGGACATTAAAAATGTGTTCATGGAATGAGAGATATCAGATGATTATTGGCAGGTGGCAAGTACAGAGTAGAATAAGCTGCTGCTGGAAAGCGCAGTAGGCAGTAGGTTCAGTAACGAAGGTCGCAGCCATTCTCAGTTGTCTTTTAGCTTCACATTAAACATCTTACAAAAGCCTGTAAAAGAATGATCTGCTCAGGACACAGTCATAAATAATGTCTACTTTAGTAGAAAAGTATATGGATTTGGTCTCGAGTCATTATTGCAATATAAATAATAAATAAGGTAACAGTTAATCCACCCATATTTGACTATGGGAAGAAAGGTGAAGCAGATTACTTACAGTCATTAACACTGTGTGTTTTATATTAAACAAATGTGCAGCTCCTCATTTTCATCACTGTGCATGTGTAAGAGTATCTGTGTTAATATTGACAAGTAAAGTAATAACTGCAGTTGTATGTAGTCATATTAGCTGGCCACAGAGGCTGCTCCTATATCTGGCTACGCAGAGTCCCATATGCACTTATGAAGTGCTTTTACACATTAGTGCAGTTGCTGTATTATCCAGGCAGAAATGCATTGGCTACAGGTTACAGATACCCCACTCTATCAATTATGTAGGTATTTGTAGCTTTTCCTGTCTCATTTTTTACCCTGCATTTTTGAGTTATATTACACTTTTCTTCAGATGTTTGCAGATGATAGGAAATTGGGAGGAGCTGTCAACTCCATTAGAGTGGGGAGGCCTTGCAGAGAGATCTAGACAAATGAGAGAACTGGGCAATCACCAGCCGTGTGAAGTTTAACAAGGAAAAGTGCTGGATTCTGCACCTGTGAAGGGGCAACCCTGGCTGTACAGACAGACTAGGGGACGAGACACTGGAGACCAGCCGTGCTGAAAGGGACTTGGGGGGATCTTGGTCTACGGCAAGTTGAACACGAGTCACCAGTGTGCCCAGGTAGCCAGGAAGGCCAGTTGTATCCTGGGGTGCATCAAGCACAGCATTGCAAGCCAGTCCAGGGATGTGATTTTCCACTCTACACTGCGCTGGTGCAGCCTCACCTTGAGTGTGCACTTTTGGGTGCCATAGGACAAAAAGGATATAAAACTTTTCGAGAGTGTCCAGAGGTGGGCAACAAAGGTGGTGAAGAGTCTAGAGGGGAAGATGTATGAGGAGAGGCTGAAGTCCCTTGGCTTGTTCAATCTGGAGAAGAGGACACTGAAGGCAGACCTCATGATGACCTACAACTTCCTCACGAGGGGGAGCAAAGAGTGAGGCACTGATCTCGTCCCTCTGGTGACCAGCAACAGAACCCAAGGGAACGGCATGGAGCTGCAGCAGGGGAGGATTAGGTTGGAGATCAGGAAAAGGTTCTTCACGGAGAGGGTGGTAGGGCCCTGGAACAGGCTCCCCAGGGCAGTGGTCACTACCCTAAGCTTGGCTGAGTTCAGGCAGTGTCTGGACAATGCTTTCAGCCACCTATTCTGATTGGGCTGGTTTTGTGTGGAGCCAGGAGTTGGACTCGATGATCCTTATGGGTCCCTTCCAACTCGGGATATTCTCTGATTCTGATTCTCTGATTCTGTCAATTGTGATCTAGCAAGCTTACAAATTTATTCTTGGGTTTCAGGAGGTTCCCATTCCACCTTGCGTTTTTCTGAAGAAAGTTTCTTGGTGTTGCAAACAAAAGGAAATGTTCAATTGGTTTATGAACTGGAGGCAGAAATATTTCTAGGCCTTGAAGAGCTGTTTTGACTAAAATCCTTGAAATAGTTGCCTTACTCTATTTAGGTAGTTTGGAATTGGAAATGTTGAAGATTTGTCTTTTTCTTAAGCTTTTGTGTTGCTAGTTCTGCTTTTCATGCTTACTCTTCTTGCGGTAGCAGCTACAAAATCCTCCCATAAGCAGATTTTTACTGTTTAAATATAAGACAGTCCCTGCCCCAAGGAATTTACAGTCAAGAAACTGGAACAGACTGAAGGGAAAGAAAAGTACCTCCTGAACTGAGGAACAGCAGCATCTTTTCCTAGTGCAGGGCTCCAGCCATTAAGTCAGTCTGGGACACTTGGGGGTATGTACATGTGAAAGTTACTGCACCATCGGTTAGGATGTGAATTTACAGCTCACTGGCTGCTCTACAGTGACCTCCCAGGTGGGCACTAACTGTGAAGGTTTTTATTCCGCTGGAGCAGCTAGTGAGGAGTATGCTGTAAATGACTCAGTGAAAGCTGCTTCTGGCATAGGTTACAGCATCCTTGAGGCTGCTGTAACAGATGACCTAATTCTGTGTCTGCCCGCCTGCCCCCCTGCCTGTCCCACTGCAAGTGCTGATCACCCGGGCACACAGCTTCAGCCCGTCGTGCTCTGTGGCTTCAGTCACAACAAAAATGCGTTCCTTCGGGGAAGCTTCCGAGGGTATGGTCCCTTCCAGTTTGCCCTCACCCTAACTGCATAAGCAGTAAAGCGGCTTCTGAGAGAGCTGCTCTTCCGACCCGATGTCTCAAAGTCAGTACTAGTTTACCTGAAAGCACGGGCTGTACTTTGCAATCCTTCTCAGCTGTCTGTGCAGCAAGACTGGGGTTACCTCGGGAGGCCATAACCCTATCAGTCATCCTGACTGGGAACCAGAACCCAAACTTGGCATTGGGATAGTTCTCTCCAGTGAAGGGCTTTGCAATTCCACTCTCAAGTAATTATTTGAAAGTAGTATGTAACATTCAGAATAATGGCATTATAAATTGGTGATAGCAATTTGTTAGCAAATAGAAGACATGTTCTGAAATAAAAAATGTTTTCTAATTGTGAAATTTTTTATTTTGATAGTCTTTTCCCATTTTTCTGGGCACTGTTTTCAGGAACTTTGGTTACTTACAGTACAGTAATATATTTTCTTTCTGAAGAGTATATAAACATTTGGGAGGAGCATCAAGACGTGTAAATTGTGTGTTTATGAACATGCACATTAAGAGGGGAAAAAAATTACTTTGGGCAAATTCTGGCATAACCTACAGGACTCACGCAGCTGAAATATGTCACTCATCTGTGCAGAAGGACAAAACCTGCTGAGTTTCCTATGCCTCCCTGTCAAGTACCAAATATCTGTAGGACCTGCCTGCTGAAGGAAGGAGCGGGAAGCATTTGGGCATGCCATGATTTCCAACAAATTCTGAGCTCCTGGTTGTATTCTGAAGGACAGGTAGTTGCAAACCACTCGTATCTTCTCCTCATTGCTGCCATCTAATTGCCTGAGTTACCTGGGCGGGATTTACTGTCAGATCTGTGAAGATTTTGCATGGATTGAAGACTTTTTAGTCTGGCCTTGTTTAATTTTTCTCTGTCCATCTCTGTGATAATTTGTGTGGAGCAGACGTTGCTTGGCTACCTATACTTGACTTTCAAGCTAGATGCTCTTTATCTATCATTATGTATTGATTATAAAAAGAACATCTCAACTTTCTGCACAATAAGCTGTGTCAAAATTGTTGCAAGTGGCAGTGCTGGTAAATTCTGTTATCTAAGGAGGTGCTTGGTGTTCTTCCAGCTTTTATCCCTTGTATGTCCTGTTTGAATTTATCATCCTTTATGTGTTGTCTGGTATACTACTTCTCCAACCATTGGCCAAACCTTCAGCTGGATGAATCAGCACAGACTTCAAATGTAAGTGTTGCACAATTTCCTTTCATAAATTCCAATTCCAGGAGTGAATTGCTGTTTTAAGACAAACATTTTAACATTCTTAAATTTTACATTTGAACTGAGTGTTATCAAACAAAAACTTAGGTAGGGAGAATGCTAGTTATGATTTCAGAACTACTAGTTATGATTTGACTTTCTTAATGTGGGCAGCAAATGCAATTGAGGGAAATGTCTTTCTGAGCAGAATAACGTTATTGCAGTATTTTTTCAGACTAGTTATTGTGAGGGTACAAGATGCCCGCCTGCACTGCTGCAGTCCTTCTCTTCATTCCAAGGCATAGCATGCCACATGCATTTCTCATACTTTAGGTACCTAACGGTGAACATGGAATCTGAACCTAACGTTTAATTAATAACAGTGCAGATAATCTCCATTTTAGGAGTGGACAGCTGCTATATCTCACAGGATGAAACTCATACCAACCCAACTTGGTGCAGCACCAGAGCACTGCAGAAGTCACTGCGGTGCCAAAAATGGAAGAGCCACAGTTAATTCTGTGCTGCTTCTGGCTAATGCGTTCAGTTGTCTCTGCAATGCACTGGCCAGTGTTTCTGCTTCTCAGCTTGATGCACATTTGTTTTGGTGTGTCTGTGCCCAGCGTGCACACAAGTAATGTTTTCCCTCTAGAAAAGTTACTTGAAATTCCTGAAAGGCAGCTATTGTCTCTTAAATACTGCTTTTAATAAGAGTAGTGGCAAAAGATTGTACTGTTAGCTAGGGCACTCTTTTACCAAACAGCTGAAGACGGTGAAGATTGTGGGGTTTGTGAATTCATTTCATTAATTAATTTAATAAGTTAATAAATTATGTTCAGTACCTTAGTGGGGGGGGGGAAATAAAGCATGAGTCTGACAGTCTTTTAGCCACAGATATTTTAAAATTACTTAAGTTCTTATCTAAGATTGTGGCGACATTACTTCACTGCTCTCATTCTCTCTGCAGGAAGTCTGCTGGAAATTAATCCTCCCTGTGTACTGTTCCCAAGAAGACATCATTTCTTTCAAGCAAAGCAGACACTGAGTTTTTGATTTAGCTGCTACAATTCCAGTCTCTATTGGAATTCTTAACATTTGTAGTCATGTATGCTAATAGAAATGTCTAGCTTTACTTTGTACATTCCCACACTGTAATACATTCCTAACAAGATGTAGAAGTAATAGATAAATTCCAATGAATGTAATACAAGCCTGCCATTATCTCAAAAAAAAAACCCCAAAACCCCAGATGAACCCACCAAAAAACCTGACTGCTTTTCTGAGATATTAGCTTCCTGATGAAAAGAGCTTTGTCACTTGTTTTTCATTTTAAATGGGAAGATCCTTTGTTACAATTGCAGCAGAGGAATGAACTAGTCACAGTTTCAGCATGTGTGTGAACTTCATGGCTCAAGTAAATGTGTCAGGATGTTTGTACCTGAACTGGAGCCAGACACACTGCTTCCTTCAGTTTTGCTAGTGTAGGCTCTTACACGCCGAATCTAGCGCCTGGTGGCATCACTCTGTGTACCAGTGATGGATGAACAACAGAAAAAGTTATGCTATTTGCATACGTAATTGTTTGAGAATAAGTAAAGCGCAGATTTGCTACCACTGATTTATTTAAGCCATGATTGCATCTTTTAGGAGCTGTGCCAGCTGAAGAGGAGATTGCTCAGCTTGCTTGTCTTCCCCCTCACCCTGACTTGTAGAGGTCAGGGCGCTTTGCTCTGCTGCTTACTGCCTCACGAGCGATTTCATGAGCAATGAGCAGGTTTGCAGGGAGCTGTGCTGGGAAAGGTGTTGCTAACCCAACTCCTGCTGAGCCCTTTGAGCCAGTACACAGGAGCTTAATGAAGACAACACAGGCTGGAGGTAGTCATTGCCTATCTTCAGATCTCTAGTAAGAGATATTTTGACATGTCCACCTCCCTCTTTTTAAAGCATATTCATTCCATGATGCTGAGTCCCATTTAATGTCCATGCTGGCCCCTTTCTAAAACCCTGGCTTAGTTTATATTTTTGTGTAACTGTCCTTGCAGCAGTACTCCCCAGCTCCTGGGGTGCATGTGGCCAGGGTTGTCACTGGTATCCTTTTTGCTAATGAAATTGCATGCTTGTAATAGAAGAATTTATGTGAAACTCATTTTGAAGATGAGTCTGTGCTGTTTCATTTTACAAAAAAAGGGGAACCTCAATCCTTTGCATGAGGGGAAAACCATAATTCTGAAAACTCCCTTGATTCACAATGAGAGAGGCCTGTCCACAGCATTTCTTTACTGAAGGCTAATTAAAAGCTGCTTATTCATGTGCCAGTATTTTTTCAGTATGACCATTCACTTTAGCCACTGACATGCAGGGTGTGAGTTGTTTCAGCTATTACAATCATCTAAGAATCTCCCAGGATGATTTCAGAAAAAGAGTTTTTTACAAGAGTTTTAGTTTCTTTTATCTTATCTGTCTTGTGTTCTTTTTATATTCTAGTCTATCTTTTTGAGAGTTTCAGCAGAATTATAGGTGCTCTGTCATATCCAACACCGGAGTAATTGCACTGCGCTTTTGTTTCACCCTAGTGTTTCACAATTTGTATAGAGTTTCAGCAGGTACTTACTGAAGACAGGATTGATACCAGAGTGATTTTTATTTTTGTTTTTCCCTCCAGAAAAATACCTCTCCCATGCTGGTGAAAAATTATACACCCCAGATATTCATATGGCTCTATAAAAGTCTGATAGTAGATATGATCAGGTGAATTGTGAAGTAGTTATAAGCACTCAGTACTATAGGATGAATATTAACAAGGGATGCTGGTCATTCTTCTGGGATATAAAAATGACTCTGACCAACTGTGCAGTTGGGCTCTTGAGAATTCTATTTAATTTCCTGTATATCTCTAGCATACCTGCTGTAATCCAATATTATTGTTGAAAGGTTCCTGCTATGGAGTAAGTTATTAAGCAGCTATGTCTTAAAGCACTTAACCTTTGCCTTTCATTATATTTGGCAAGAAAGGAATGTCTCCAGCTCTCACCTGTCCGGTCAGGTATACTGTGTGATTTGTAGCTTCATTGGAGAGGATCTCTAATGGAAATTCTGTTTCATCCCTGCATTTTCATTAATTTTATCCATAGGAAGCAATTTTCACATCTGCTTGCATCCTATCTGCAAGCAAATATCTTCACTTACCCTAGATTATATAAAAAAAAAACCCCAAACACAAAATAATTTCTTTTTTGGTCAGATCCTTATATCCTTTAGTCACCCCTGAACCAGTTCCATTTTAGGATTTTTCTTAAATTGCTACACTTCTGTCTTTGCACCACATCTTAGACCTCTGTGGGCAAAGTGCAAGCTCATAGTAAAGTGTTTCTAAATACAGTTTATACTGTTTCCATTTTCTGACTTCACTTTTATCAAGAAGCAAATGACATAAATGGATATTTTATGCTGTAACTCGAATGAATCCTAAGGAGAAGTGTTTTGTTGTGT
>VWZZ01000612.1:229510-249488 GCA_013399095.1 Psophia crepitans
CCCCCCCCATCTCTACAGTGAAAATATGAACACTGTGACATCAATTCATCAATTGTAAATGAGCATTATCAACTAGTTTAAGGTAGATACTGGATGTAGGATTTGTAGACTGAAATAATAAGTGACCATTTATGTTATTCTCATGTGAGCTAAGCAATGATTTGGGTTTCAGTAGGTCCTTTTTTACTGCAGTGGGAAGGGAAACAGCAAGGTACAACACATAAGCAAATTCTCAACTGTGTCTTGCTAAGAACATGCAATGAAATGGTCTGAATTTTTAATTGTATTCTGTGGTGAAATAGGCACCAGGAACAAAATGTTTACATATGAATTTTCTGTGGAAATTAAAAACAAAACCAAATTAAGAAGCAAGAGTTCAAATTAGCTAACATGCTGAAGGAGATCAGTGTTGAGCAGCCAGTTAAGCCAGCTTATTCCATTAGTTCAGTCTTCTGTTATTTGACAATTGTAATGACAAGTTGCTGCTTTGGCTGTATAAAAAAGAGGTCTGTTTTTGCTTGCAACTATGATTTTGAAAAAAGAAAACTGTAGATTTATGAACTTCATGATTATTTAACTCTTTTTTCTTATACATTTTTTATAGTGCCTTTCATCCCTGATAAATGGTGGTAATACCTGTGTTCTAGTTTCTTGTAGAATTTGATGGAGATACTTAAAATAGGTCACTGTTTGCACAGTCTCATATGGATTCTGCCTGGATTACAGTGAGGTAAATATAAAAATTTACTTTATAGTTTAACAACATCACAAGGCTTGACATACTTAAAATAGAAAGAAGCATTGTTAGAGAGTTCTGACACAATGAAGAGCTCATTTTTAAATCTTTTGCTTCTGGAAATCCTCAGAAAAAGTCTCAAATAAGACAAATAATTTTGTCTTCATGCAACAACTAAGATATGTTGCTTAATACCTTTGTGAATTATCCAAGTGAATATAAAAGCATTCGCTGGTACACTTCCAACTTACAAATAGTTTTAAAGGACTACAGGACTGGGAACCCAGTCATCATTGAGTTTAAAAAAAAACACAACAACTCCCCAGTCTTTTGAAAGCGCAGTCTGTATTGTTTTCTTGGCAAACACTGCATCCCAGGCATAACTGACTGGACTTCCCAAGGAATATTTTGTTACATCAGAAATAATATTTCTGCAAAATATTGGTGAGAAATTTGGTGTTCCTGAGCCTTGGTTGTGTTAATAGATCTCTTTCCTTCATACTAAATACATAAGACTGCAAAGTTTTTCTATATACATTAATTCATCTTTATTTTAATGTTTTGCTTTTATGTTAAAGTTTCACACACTTTTCATACAACTTTGATCAGTACTTTTTAAGTGAATACTGGCAAAGCTACATGAGAAAAATATCCAAATAAGAAAGCTGACTGGACATTTCATTTGCCTCTCTTCCTGTGATGCAGACCCACATTTGCTCTTTCAGGCACTGCTGCCTCTCCCAACATTTTGGCTGTTCTAACTAGCAGTCCATAGTGCATGGGGAACAGTGGGTGTCAGTACCCCAGGATCAGCAGTTAGACAGCCTGTCTGCAAAAGTTCAGTAAAGTACTGAAAACAGAATTTACTATAATTTCCATTGAGTATTTTGTCCAAATGGGACCAGAATGTTTCTCCAGATGTTTAACTTACTCTGCATAGGTGAATTTAGGGATATACCTTTCTAAGTGAAATCAGCATGTGGAAGCTTTGGAAAGCAATAGTCATCACTGGTTTTTTCTGTGGAAGTGCTACTGGAATCTGGTGGAAATGGACCTTTTTTTTTTATTATTTAAACCATGCAACATTGATATGAATTATTCATTGTGGCAAACAGACAAAATTTCTTTTTCTTCGTACTGAACACTGTGCAGCAAGGAACACTAATGCAAAGGAAAAATATGGGCATTCACTGAAACAAAAGTACAGCAAAAGCAAGCTAATTGCTACCTCAAACTATGTTAAAACAAGGATTTCAAAGTCCTGTATGAAAGTTTAAAATGTTGGTATGACATAATCTTCTTATTTCCTCTTCTTATAAACCTTGGTACATGCTTTTGAAGTGTGACTCACGTGACATGCACAGCCCAGTTGGATTGTTTCTTGTATGTGACAAGCACTTTGGTGAGCAAACAGAGCCTGGTTCCCTGTAGCTTTGTGTCTCCTGGTTAGATAATCTCATGTCTAATAATTTGGAAACTTTGAAGTTTTTCTTTCATTTGAGGTATTCATAATGTCTCATGTTGATTTGCTAGGACTTAATATTGTACCTGAGATCATACATCAGAATTTCCCTAATGGAAATATGAATTTGAGGCCATTTCTTCTCCCCAGCACCTGTGTTTTTGACATTTTTTGAAACTTAAATGTTTTCCAAGAGTGTGTCTTTCTGTAAAACTTTCAGTCAGGACTTTTAAAAATGATTAGCGTATTCTTAGACACCCACACAACCACAAAACTTTCATTGTGTATGGAAAGAGAGAAAAAAATAGCAGTGACACTACCCTGTTATATATACATGTTAAAGAAAATTCATGCCATTGTCGACATAAAATTGTTCTCTCAGCTATTGTTCAATTCAATTTTAAACACTTGACGTCAATAGCTATACTGTGCTTCTGTTTAATTTATCTTTGCCATTGGGACACTGAGTTTTTATTTGTGCGGTGCTTTCATGAGCTTGGATGTTTCACCAGCACTGGTTGTCTGCAGCCTTCTCATACCTGTAGAGAGATGCTGGGTTCTGTTTTCAGTAAGGCTAATCATTAATCTTGAAAGAGAAAGAAAGCAAAATTAAAAGAATGAAGGGGGTGATAGAAGTTTGTCTCAAATTTGAGATTTTAAAAATATATATACTTGACTGGATTTTATGCTAAGAAATTCCCAGTAAGTGGGAAAAAAACCACGGAAGGCCCGCAAGACCCCCATTCTCCATTTGCGAGCTGCCTGCTTGGCAAATGTTTTTTAATCTTCCTTTTTACATGCAGAAGAAAAGGATCAGGTACCATTAAGAATTTCTGAAAAGAGAATGAAATGTTTTTAGTGTGACTAGAACTTTTTTAGTGTTACTAGAACTCCCATGTAAATTTCTGTTTTCTGAAAAAGGCATTTCTGAGAGACCATTCTAATGAGAAATTCTTGAGTCACTTTATTCACCATCTAGGGAAGATAGGCCGATAATGCTCCATAATTTGAAACTGTTCTTAAAACTGAACCATGTAATCTGTGTTCAGACAACTCAGAATAAAAAAGGATGATTCTCACCCGTAACACCTATGGTCTTAGATTCCCCATGTATAGTGCTCCAGTCACAGGCTAGATGGACACCGTGACCGTAACAGTGTAAGGTTTTGGCACACTATACAGAGAGTCCAGAAACCTAAATTCAGTCCCTGCTTTTTGCTCTCTGTGTATTTAAGTAAATGTAGCAGTTTTGGGCTCATTTCCTGCCTGTAACATAATATTTAATACTTTGCCTCAAAGGAAGAATGACGTGGTGAATTTAAAAAAAAAAAAAAATTAAAAAAAAACCCAACAGGTGAGGCTCTTGACCCTTCCAGTAATGGGAACAGCTGGAATTGCCTAAGAAAGTGAACTGTGTGAACTATGGATGATCTTAGAGGCAGAGTCTTTCCCCTACTTATATTTTACCTTTTCTCAAGCTGAATCTAATTCTGTTTCTCAACCATATTTCTTTCCTAATCAACTACTGTTGTTTCTAAGGGTTCTGAAGAGACAATTTCCAATTTTTCTACAGGAAGAATAAATGCAAATGCCAATTAACTCTTGGGCCACCTACCTAACAAACATATGAAGTGGGCAAATAGATTTCTATAGTATCTCTTGCAGTGTTGTTTCTCCTTCAGTATCCCTCACCAGCTTGCTCTACTGCTGTTATTACTCACTGTTTGCTTCCCTTATCTGCACTGCATTCAAGACAAGTCATCCTGGATTTATATTTTCAAGTAACATTTTGTGACAAGCTGTATGAAGAGTCCTCCAGAAGTACAGATACAATTGCATTCATTGCTTTGTTACACTGAATTTTATTATTCTTTTTTTAAGGGGGAAAAAGTCACCTTCTGGTTATGACTTCACATCCATCAGCTGAACCTGTGAACTAGATTTTGCATGCTACAGCTTTCCTTTTTGCTACTGCTTTTTGTTATCTTTCTCAAAAAGATGCAGAAAGGGAGCAGGGACCCGCGTGCGTCACCATTGCTCTAAATGGCAGACAAACGCAGTACACATATAACTATACATTACTGTTACAACACCCTATGGGCCATGAAAGGCATCAAGAAAGCAGATGTTCTAGGAAAAGAAAAGAGAACACTTAACTAATTTAAAAGTTAAATCAAAATCTGATGTGTTTTTTCTGGGTGACCCATAGTGAACACAGTCTCAGTTTTACAGGGCACTCCAAGCCTGTGAGAAGCAGTTAAACAAGGCTGCAGATATGACTGAGGAGGCCTGTCTGAGTTAGGATGGACTGTTGGGATAGCCCTTTAAGTTCCTGTGTCTCATAGCATCACAGGAGTTTCTGTAATGTGCTCCAGCTTGTTGGTATCTTGCCCCAGGGATTAATCCTGGGCTGGTGGGGATTTAGCCTTGTCACTGCGTGGGCTGCTTGGCTGTCAAGGACTTCTCTGTACCTCTTGCTGTTCAAAGAGGGTCAAGGCATATGTGCAATCATTCATAGTTTCCATCAGGTATGTCACAAGACTACGTCACTGGAAGCCAGGTTCTTTACCATCTCTCTTGTAGATCGTGAAGTAGAAGAGAAGTTTCTATGGTCTGAAAGATAATGTCTTTACCTACTTGAGGTGAAACAAATGAGGCACTGGAATTGGATGCCTTTGGTTTTGTTATTTACTCCAGCTGTAGCACGTATTATGGAATTAATTTTGATCCAAATCTTGACTTTGTTACCCAGAAAACATCAAAACATTCTGTCTTTGTAAGTGAAACATAATACAAGTTTTGACTGGATGAGGTGTAAGTGGCTGAGTATATGCTCAGGCCTAATTCCTTTCCCTAACATGGGAAAACTTTGGATTTTAACTTCTTTTCATAATGAAATGGATGTGATTCTCAGTGTGAATATGACTGACTGTAGTGTAATAACTCTTTGACCTGTTGGCAGACTTCTGGTAAGCTTAAGCTGTTGTATGCTCTTAAAGATATTAAATACCCACACGTCATACAAAATGAGTTGACTAGAAGAGGATGACTTCTGTATATTAATTGAGTAATGTAATGGTCCATTTGTCAGAAGGTCTAGACATTGTCTTTAAGAGGAAGACTGCAATGTGAGATCACACTATTTATTAGAAATCAGAAAATCCAAGTGGAAGAGGGACACAATGTACGCCTCAACATTTGGAAAAGTCCCAATAGAAAGATCACAAACCTAATCCTGAAGACCTCCGAACTGGAGACTACACAATATCTTCAAGACACCTATTCTAGTGCTCTATTTCTTTATCAGTTTTGGAGATAGATGTTACATTTTCTCTTTTATGCTTTTTGTTTTTTTGTGGTTTTTTGTGTTTTTTTTTTTTATAACATGTACACCATTCACGATTTTTTAAAGGTAGTGGTGTCATCTCTTTAAACAGTTTGGGATGGAGTTTGCCAGATCCAGGTGCTTTGAAAACTTTAGAAAGACTAGAACTATACCTGATTCCCTTCATGTGCAACACATCATTTATTTCTGAAGAGTGACGTCAAATATCAAGAGACGTATTAACTTAAAATCTGGGATCTCAATGGAAAATAGTTCCTATGCGAATTGTCACATTAAGCTGACTAATCTTTAAGGCTTTAATATTTTATTTTTGCCCCTTCTTATAACTGGAGGTGGTTTAGTATTCTTCTCTAAAGATGGAGAGCTTAAAACTTGTAGGATCTGTCAGTTCCTGCAGATCATAAAGGTAGATCCAATCTGACTGAGGTAGCAAGGCATTCAAGGATTCATAATGCTTTGGAAAAAAGAAGTAAACTCCTGGGATTGTTTAAGCCTCATCCAAAAGTCTGGAGTTGCAGAGACATGAAGCATAGTAAATGGAGTTCTCAAAATTCAGACCAGATCATTTTGCTCTAAGTGGAAGTGTTTAGGTTCTGCTGAAGCCTTAAGGGGAATAAATTATACTTATTTAGCTTACTTTGTAGAGAACTGCTAGTATCTGTACGTTTAAAATCTGTCGTACCCTCCAAACTTATGTGAGCTGTAGGTGAATGTTGAAAACGCTGAGAAGTCAAATAGTATGCCACAAGCTATAGCATATATTCTGAGCTGACAGAATGAAATATGTCTACTGCTGTATCTGGTTATAAAGTGAGAGTTTCAAGTTTAAACCCAGACCGGGGTGCAAAAGGAATTATGCTTAATGGAAAGGTAAGACATAAGAAAAAATTCTCAGTAGATTCCATGTTTGGCATATGTCTAACTGGTGCTCTATAAGGCAGACATTTTGCAATCAAATTATTTTTACTTAAAACATGAAAATATTTCTGTCAATACTGTGGCATGAGAGTCACTTTGGTCTTCTACATCCAGAGAGTATAGAATGCAGTTTTAAGCAAAATTTGTTATAATACATGAAAAGCATCCATGTAATAATGCATTTTCCGTTGCGAATCAAATTAAATTTTTGGGATACTAAGATGATAATTTTTGAAAGCCTCCTTACAGGACTGGAAATTATATTCTCCAATGCTCTTCACTTGTATTCACACTGCCTTGCAATTCAGTCAGGAGCCTGGCAGAGAGACATAAGTGATCATGAAGGTAGTGATCACCTTGAAAACTGGTATTGACTTTGCCTCCCTAACAAAGATGTGTGAGTGATGGGTAACCGATATATTAGCCGTTAATAGATTTTGCTTCTTGGGAAGATCTTGAAAGTTGTAATACCTGCTATTACCATTAAGTCAGAACAATGTAAGAATTATGGAAATGCAGTAGGTTACTAAAAAGAAAATGTTCAGTAACTTTTTTCAGAATTAATTCTAGTTTTATGTTTAAAATGAAGTAGTAAGAACATTTGCAGAATAGAACTGGCTTTCTCAAAAAACAAAATGGGACTTGAATTCCTGGTCAGACAAATCATGATATTGAGGGCCATTATTTAAAATAAGATGAAAGGATGCTGAGAAGTGCTAGGAACATTCAGGTCAGACAACAGCACATGCTGGTGATGTCAGTAACCAAAAGCTGGAGCTGTACCTCAAAACTGTTGTTAGATTTTACTGGGAAAGCTGGGAGGGTTTTAAGCCTCCCCGTTAAGCCTCTTCTGTCCTTCTCTTGCCCACAGTGCCGGCAGCTTGCAGGATCCCTGGCTGCTACCCAGCAGTACGGCTCCTCTGGAGCTGCAGAAATGTTTTGGCACTGCAGAGTCCTCAGGCCAAAATAAAGGGGTTTTCCTTGGCTGCAGTCCCACGCTGTGGGCCCACCTGTGCCCCCTGAAGCGGTATGGAGGCAGGAGAGCAGGGAGCGGGGGTCTGTGCAGACCCCACTCCCTTTTTCTCCGAATGCACTGAGGCTGTGCCTGCTGGAAGTAAGCCAAGCTTGAAGAGAAGCAGATGGAGTTTAGGAGCAATCTCTGGGAAGGAAGATATTGCAAATAGCTCTTAGTGTACCACCGAAATTTAAAACTGCAAATTTTCCTGCAAAAAGTTTAGCTTTGGCAGAAAGCAAAGCAAAACAAAAGAAAACAAACAAGCAAACAAAAGTATTTTTCCACTTGGAAGTTATTTGGTTTGAGGTCTGCCACCAACTGTTGTAAAGTCTTCGTGCTACTGGTTTGGAGAAGAGCCTTCTTTATGCACAGGCTGCTGAAACATTGTCTGTTGCATAGTCACTGCGGGATCTCCTACCTTTCTTTGTCACATCTAGTGTTTGTCACAGTCAGAAACAGCTTACTGAAAGAAATGGCACAGAGCTGTAAGATCTAGTTTAGCCCCTTCTTAAATTTCACCAGATGAATAGCTGTGTCTGCAATTTGTCTAATGAGCAACACAAGGCAAAGAATGCCCTTGCCTTTCCTTAGAGATACTGTGGGGTTTTCCAAGGAGAGCACAGAACACTTTTTCCCAAGTGGTGAATTACCTAATTTCAGTAAATTGCCTCCTTTCGAAGTTGTACAAGCAACTCTCTTTTATAGCTCTACAAGGAGATACTGCCAGGTGTTACACATAGTGCAGAAAACACATTATGATGCCAGTTGCTCCCAGAGTAAAAAAAAAAACCCTCAACTTTTTTCTCTTTCAAAACCAAGTAATTTCACTAGTATTTTTCCAAGCCAATGAACAAGCAAAGACATTCTCCCTGCACACTGGTTTCAGACACAGCACATCCTTGGTAGTAACTTCACACAGAAACATTAACAGCAGCTTTTATTATTCGTTTTTTTTTTTAATCTACTTTGTGGAGGCAGAACAACACTAATCACTTAATTTGACTTCCTCTGAAGTAGCTATTGAAAAGCTTATTTGGGAAGAAGATAAGAATCCTGAGACACCTTTGCTCTGGAAAAGGAAAGAAAGAAAGGGTTGTATTGCCATAAAACACTAAGTATTTTCTGTAATCTCTTTTCTTTGGGTTTTTTTTGGGGGTGGTGGTATCAGTAAATAATAATAAAGAGGTGTAAGCTAAATTTCATTCATGTGCAGAAGGTGGAGGGGAATCGACTGGTCCAAAATGTTTCTGAGAGGTGATATTCTAGATACTCATGCCTGTATGGTCTGATTCTTGAGAAATATTGCTGTCACATGTGGGTGGTTGTTACAAGGGTTGTATTCACCAAAAATGCTTTCCAACTAGTAGGGAGTCTCAGTAAGTAAGAGGGTAAGGGTCTGTAAGGCAGTACCCACCAGTCTAAGTCTTCCAAATACAATCTGCGTCATTCTACCTCATTCTCCAAATCTGTTAAACATACAGGTATAAAGAGGAGCTTTTTAATGTGAAATGATTCTGGACTTCTGTAGGAATCTGATCTGCACTCAAAGCTGTATTATCTTCATAACATATGAATCACACAGTCTGTATCTCAAATAACTGCATATTTTTGACATTCATATGATATTGCTTTTACTGCACTTCTGCCATTTTCCATGTTTATTTCATGGGACTATGAAATGCTATTGCTTGTGAGATAAGTAATTCCTGGTTTCTGAAGCACAAATAAGTATATGGTCATACTATATGAAGGCAATATTTTATGCAGCTGTGTTTTAATTCATGCTTTGTTACCTTTATTATTACTGATTGCTATTTTATAGTAAAGCTACAGTTTATGCTTTAATTTAAACTGAACTGGAGCCTGGTACTAGCAGTATGTTTGTCCTTCCCAGAAATGCAGCCCTGCAAAAGGCTGCTGTATAGTTAATCCGTTCATGTGTTTGAATGGGAGATAGTACATATATTGTTTTGAAAGTATTAAGTATGATGAGTACCTGGAAGAACTGAATAACTATTAATATGTACAGAAATCTTCTCCGTGAGTAATATGCTATCTGCAGATCTCTGGAGGTGATTTATTTTAATGCAGCTTGAATGTAATATTTCCATTTGCAAACAAATTTGATCAAATAAAATAAACATAGTGCTGGAGTCCTAATGTAATTCTATTACTTATAAGCCAGCACATAAAACAGTAATGCAGATGCCTAACAAAAGGCAGACTAGCTTCTTCAGCTTTGCTGATAAATATCAGTGTAAGTCATGTAAGTCTAATAATCAAGCAGAAAAGTAAGAGAAAGTAATATCCCTAGTCTTGTCAAAACATAAATGGAATATAGATGAAGTTTGATGCTTTGGGTAAAAATGCGTGCTAGATTTAATGTAAGGAGTAATGATGTAAAGCTGAAATTCAAAAACTAATAAAAATATCCTTTGATAGCCTGATATACAGCGTACCTTGGGAAATACAAACTGCTTTGAAATAAAGATCAGGCAGAACTAGGCCTGCCATATATTTTGGTTTGGGTTTTTTTTTTTGTTTGTTTTTGGTGTTTTTTTTTTGTGTCTTACCATATCTTTATTTAAGCAAACTAGGGACTGGAGGGTGCCTGCAGGCTTTAAGTACAAGCAGCTGCTATATGACGGCCATTGAAACACTGAATCTAACAGGCTGAGGAGAAATTTGGGGTTTTTGTTGATTTTTCACCTTGGGATTAATCATGGAACTGTAAAACTTTTAATCTCTAAAACGGTAATACTATTAGATACCTTGGAAAAGTGTTGGAAGTTAGAAGAATTTTATCAGAGCTCTAAAATTACCAAATGCTTTTATTTCTGCAGAATGCTGGTCATGTATGCTGGTGGTTCTTAAGAAAAGTCAAGACAACAAAGGTAAGACTGTGGTACTAATCCTGGGTTATGTCTGCCATTGGAGGATGCCCAAAGAAGGTTGTCAGGTATGCATTGCAAGAATATTAGAATAAATAAATGTGTGTGTGTGGCTTTTAGGACACACCCCCCCACACCCCCCCCCCCTCGTAAAAGGAAACTGAGTCCATTGTCTCTACTGTTTCAATGAAGGGATTAGAATCTTTCTGCATTTTGACTAAAAGGAAATTACATACTTTTCCTGTATATCAACTACGTGCTATTTTTGCAAACATGTCAGGATTTAGCAGTTGGAATCAATGAGATTGAAGGTATTTTGTGGAACATGCATGAAAATACCCACAGTATTAATTTTGTTTAATAAAAAGTGGAACACCTCCTGACTTAGAGGAATGATCTCAAATGAACATGATAAAGCCCATTACTGTCACAGTAGAAATTTCTGTTGACTTTACTGACAGGAGAGTCCCACCCATTGTGAAATCAAAGGAGTAATCAAATCAAGAGAGATTAAGTTTCCACCAGATCACGCTGGCAGAAGAGCTCCATTCTTCTTGAAGGAAACATAAATGAACAGAAACTTTTTCTCTTCTCCACCTCTCTTATCATGTACAGCTTTTGAGCTTTGGGAGCTCTCGCTAGCTGGCTCTGATCAGGAAGCAACAGCTCAAAGTAATTTCATGTTTATATTCATCCTGAAGGGAGTTTTAGCAATATACTGGAATAAAAGGAAACAGCATGAGTCTGACAAGGCTGCTGCTGGAACTTATTGCAACTTACTGCTATTCTTCTCTATTATCTGCCTGCTTTCAAACACATTCCAGCCATAACTTTGACTTGTCATTGTCATCTGCCTCAGCAGCATGGTCATTATATTTTCTCAATGTATATATACATTAACATATATATATAAACATATATAACTATATGTTTGTTTTCTGTTGGGTTTGAATATTGGTATACACAAGACTAGAAAAGGGATCATCAACTGCAAGAGTCCTACATATGAAAATATTATTCGCTTTTGTAGAAATTTTTATTTCACTGTATGTCTTTGTTTTCTTTGAAAATTTTACCTGGTTTGGCTCAAAAAATACCCATCTGTTCTCTAATCATCTTGGTTCTAGCTTTGAAGAAACTGTATGATGTCAGCAACTAATCTGGTATGTTGTATCTCAAATGCTTTCAATTAAGTGTTGCATAGTGAAGTATAATAGTTACTTTTCAACTGAGAACTTGAGGAATGACCTCTCTGGGGCAGTGCCCCAGAGTTAAGGACATGATGTGCTACAAAAGCAGATACAGCTGTTCCCCAAGCTATCTGGACTGATAATTTCTGTTATTATGTGCAAATCACCAAATTATGCACTTTGAATAGACAGTGATCTGATAACAGATCTAGGACCCCTTGATCAATCCAGGTCATGATATGGGAAGGTCCACTGAAAGCAAATTAACTACTCCATATGTACAAAGTGTATACATATGAATGTGTGTCTATAAATGTGAGGCTTGAATGTGGGTAGATTTTGTTGGTGGATTATCTTAAACTGCTCTCAGTATAATGGACTGAATTCCATCCTACAGGCTGTCAGAAAAGGAAATCATTGTGAAGTAAAATATTCAGCAGGATTACTTCCTATGCTCAAATACCTAGCCAAATATCCTCCCTTATGAAACAAATTTCCTGCTTTTGTTATTTTCAAAGGTAATATATAATTTTACATAGCAGCTCTAGAAAATGGAGGAACACAAGTCCACATTTCAGAGACATATATTATTATAGATATATAATATATATGCATATAGATTATGATCCCAGTAGGCCCAACCTCTCAGGAAGATTACATCTGAGTCTGTAAGACTTGGCAAACTCCTGTGTCAGAGAAATGTCTCTGCTTTTCCTGTTAAAACCAGAAATATTCTTCCATTTCTCTGTTGGCTGAGAAAATTAATCTAATTTCTAGGCAGAGGAAAATGAAAGACTATCCTGGCCTAAAAAGACTGGTTTAGTGTGTTATATTTTATATCAAAAAAATGAAGGACCTGAGAAGGTTTGTTTGTAACTCACCTTTTCCATTTTAGCCTTCACACTGGCAAGTTTACCTGAAAATCAATATTTTACATTAAAAAAAAATACTTTCTGTGTCAGTAATATTCTCAAGCAACATAGATCTTAAAGAAAAATGCCAACACTTGCCAGGTAAATATTGGTAATGAATAATCCGTCTGAACCCCAGGGAAACTGCAGATCTGGAAGCAATGGCCAGCTTCTCCAGTGGTGCTCTTGAACAGCTATTCTTCCCTTCTGCCTTGTTTTTTTTTGTTCATTATGTTTACCACATGGCTGCATCGTTACTCTTCTTTTGGCAGCTGTGACTTTTCTTCTTGCAAATGTCAACCCTCAGCAAAAAAGCAGCTCTTAAGCAGTAATTACACAGGCTGCCCTGCAGGAATAGGGCACTTGCTACAGAGCAAAGCATGCCAGGTACTCTGGCAGCTTTTTATTGGTCCCCGTTGGTCGTGTGTAAATAGAAAGAGGTGATAGGATTTTATTTGAGCAGGGTAGGCATCCGTAGATCTAGAGGTGCTAGAGGCAGGAAATTCTTTCTTATCTCTGCTATCATTTTATCTGGGGTATATGTCACCTAAACTTTCTGTGTTTCAAGCACTTCTGTCAAATAAAGGTGTTCATACCTGCTTGGGTCTTGGAAAACAATTTAGAAACCATAACATGTAAAGTCTTCTAGATCCTATATTCTGAAGAGGCAGTGAAAGGATGGTTGGATTCTTTGTAGCCTTGAACAGGAGATCTGAAGGATTTAATCTTAAATAGCTGGTCAGTTGCTCCCACTATGAACCTGGATTGTCTCTTCCAGGGAGGCTGTGCTGGAAGCAAATCCTTAATTATTGTATTATACACCTATACCTGTAGTCTAGGTCTCAAAATATCCTGTTGTCACAGGAGTAATCTCTCCAGTTAGACTGCCCACCAGTTCCCAATATTTCGACCCTGCATCTGCCCTGGTTTAGTATGAAAGTCACTAAAGTTATCATGAAGACAAAGTAGAATGATTCTCATATGTCATGGTGGCAAATTGGAAAGTGGAAATTGGTTTTATATTTAAAATTACTATATTCTCACTCTGTACTTAAAAACAAATGCATTCTACTCTACATGTAAAGTAACACAAAAGGTTTAATCTTCTGGAAAACCCATGACAGCTATCACTGGAGAACATAAGTCAGAATCTATGTTCATAGGGAGCTTTGCTGCAGATGCTTGAAGGTTCCAGACAGATTTTATAAGGAGAAATTACATCTCATTCTAAAGAAAATGAAGAAAAGACAAAACCCCAGCCTCTCTCATCAGAGCATGGAAAAACATTCAGGTTACATATTGCTTGTAAACGAAGTGTTTTGATTATCCTTGCAATTTTATGGAAATTAGAGCTTTTCTGTAAAGCGTACACCTTGAGACTGATTTTTTTTTGCATCACAGACTGAGAACAAATGCTGAAGAAATGATCAGTACAGATCACCCATACTTTTTAATTTATATATGTGTGTGTGTGTATGCATGCATAATTTTAAGGGAAGCTGTTTGTAATGAAAATGACTACTGTTCCCGCTGGCTGGGTAAATTGCCATTACACTCTTTAAATTCTTTTTGTATGAGGATCATCTTTATGTAATATGAGTTTGCAGCCCCAGTGCAATACAGCCTTTATTATGACCGGTGACCATAGGGATACCTCACCTTGAATGATAATCAGGAGCCTTCTGGAATATTAAAACAGCAGAAAGATGAGAATTTTTATTTTTTATTTTTTAGTATATCCAGTCTTCTCAGTGTTTTACACAATAATGAAATTACAAGAGGAGGTAATATGTTCTTTCATTCCCCAGTTATCCCTGCCCTTCTGCTCCCTTGATGTACTGCTGCAGTCAGCCATCCCTAGCTTCATTTCATACTTTCAGCCCTACCTGCCAGTGGCAGCTGCCGAGCTGCTGACTGTGTTGGCTCTGTGGGTGACCAGAGCAGGAAAAAAGTCTGCCACTGCCACACAGCAGCATCCTCAAAAGTGAGTGCTTTCTCTTAGCTATAATTTCTCATCCTACCACTGCCCTTCCCCGTTCACATGGCCCAGTGCAAGCACGTGTGCCTCTGCAGTTGACTGGATATAGCCAGGAAGGGGCCACACGTATCTGGGTCATGTGAAATGGCTACAGCTTGCAGTCCAATCCCCTGTTCTCCTCCCTCCTTTCTCAGGGTGTCTGATTAGATGAACTGGGCAATCATCAGCCACATGAATTTTAACAGGAACAAGTGCTGGATTCTGCACCTGGGAAGGGGCAACCCTGGCTGTACAGACAAACTGGGGGATGAGATGCTGGAGAGCAGCCATGCTGAAAGGAACCTGGGGGTCTTCCCTGATGGCAAGTTGAACATGAGCCAACAGTGTGCCCAGGCAGCCAGCAAGGCCAACCATATCCTAGAGTGCATCAAGCATGGCATTGCCAGCCAGTCCAGGGAAGTGATTGTCCACTCTACACAGTGCTGGTGCAACCTTACCTTGAGCGCTGTGTGCAGTTTTGGGTGTCACAGTACAAAAAGGACATAAAACTTTTCGAGAGTGTCCAGAGGTGGGCAACAAAGGTGGTGAAGGGTCTATAGGGGAAGATGTATGAGGAGAGGCTGAAGTCCCTTGGCTTGTTCAGCCTGGAGAAGAGGAGGCTGAGGGCAGACCTCATGGTGACCTACAGCTTCCTCACGAGGGGGAGCAAAGGGGCAGGCACTGATGTCCTCCCTCCAGTGTCCAGCAATAGAACCTGAGGGAACGGCATGGAGCTGCCACAGGGGAGAGTTAGAGTGGATATCAGGAAAAGATTCTTCACGGAGAGGGTGGTGGGGCCCTGGAACAGGCTCCCTAGGGCAGTGGTCACCGCCCCGAGCTGGGCTGAGTTCAAGCAGTGTCTGGACAATGCTCTCAGTCATCTGCTCTGATCGGGCTGGTTTTATGTGGAGCCAGGAGTTGGACTTGATGATCCTTATGGGTCCCTTACAACTCGGGATATTCTGTGATCTGCCCCTACCTTTATGCAAGGATCTGATCACCTAATTCCATTTTATCAGGCAACAGGGTTTGAAACATTTTCTTTCCAAAACTTCACTGTGAATCATGAGCCAAACAGAAAATTAAAGCTAAATGGTCCACAATTTATCATAGGCTTATTAGAAAGAAAGTTTTGAACAGTAAAACAAGTTTGTAAGTTGCATGTGTTCCCAAGGAGAGGAAGAGAAAGGACCGAAGCATTTTATGCACTTAATGATTCTAACATTGATAAGTGGGTGTTATGAGGCATAGTGGAGATTTAGAGCTGTAATTGTGTGGCAGATAGAACAAGAAATCTATGCATAACAAGGACAAACAAACTTTTACGAAGTTAATATGATACTATGTTTGTCCTCTGTAATGATAATGTGCAGCATATCCCGACCCTGGATCTAAGGCTCAGTGTCCAGTGTAGTAATGACCCTATCGTCCACTTCAGAAGCAATTCAGATTTTTGCAGAGATGAAAGAAGAGCTGAGTTTGCTGTTGGTGCTTTGCCTGAGACTCCTAGTGAGGAATAAAGGAGATTTACTTGTGCCTTTAAGAATTTTCACTTTGTGTAGCACATTGAGAGTATTGCATAGCTTACTGTTTTCCTCAGTTTGCTTTAGCACATGTTTTTTTCCCCTTTGGCAAGCAGACTCCTTACTCTAAAGAATTTAGAACCAGAATGTTTTTCAAGAGAGGATTAAATAATTTAAAAGGATGTATCATGCAGGAGTGAGCTTATGTTCTGTAGTATTTGTCTGTGTTACCAAAGGCAGTAGTGAAGGCCACCCACACTGAAAGTCCAAGTACAGTGTCCAAAACTCATAAATTGCCTTTAGCTTTTTGTGTACTTCCTCACAGTGTAATTTCATGTGTCTGTGGCACCATGGATACCTGTCAGGTACGTGGCACTTTATGATTTAAACTACAGCTGTGAGAAGCTGTGAAAAAAAGTATGTGTTGACTGCAGAGCTGGTGAAAAGTGTTTTTCAGTCTGGTTAGAAAGAATTAATATATTGTGACAAGCCACTAGAGTGAAATGGTCCAGAACCAAAAGATTGGAAAGGATTTGACAAAGTGGGTGAGTAGGTTTCCAAAGCACATGTTATCCTGACAAGCCAAGAGAGAGCAAAGAGAGCAGTCTTCAAAAACATGCTGGGAGGAATCTTTAGGATTGCAGACCTCTAGGCCTTATTTCACCAGATCATTTGGCTGAAGCTATGACTTGAAAGTCTGTAAAATTGATTTCAAAGGATATACATACATGTATAGTATTTGTTTTCATGAAATACCAGCTGTTCTTCTTGGGACCTCATGTGGAGTACTCTGCCCTTCTGCACCATGAACATTCATCAGAGCCAACCGCAGAGGAAGAGCCTGGTGAGCATCCCTGCACACTCTGAGGTCTGGTTTCAGATTGAATGTGGGTTTAGAAACGCAGAAGAGCCTGGGTGTTTTGTTCTAATTTTAATATCCTTTCCTAAAGATTCAAGCTGCTTTTCCTTTTTCATCCTGATCACTTTACTGGCAATCTGTAGAGAGGGGAGACCTGAGTATTGCTGTTACAGCCTCTGTGGGTCTTCCAGCTACAATGAAAGCTTTGCCTAGTGTGGTGGATTGATCCTGTCTGAAGTCCAGGTGCCCACCAAACCACTCTGTCACTCCCCTCCTCAGCTGGACAGGGGAGAGAAAATATAATGAGAGGCTCATGGGTCGAGACAAGGACAGGGAAAGATTGTTCAGCAATTACTGTCATGGGCAAAACAGACCCAACTTAGGAAAAATGAATCCAATTCATTTTCAAGCAAAACAGAGTAGAGCAATGAGAAATAAAACCAAATCATAAAACATTTTCCCCCCACCCCTCCCTTCTTCCCGGGCTCAGTTTTACTCTCGTTTTTCTACCTTCTGCACCCCAGCGGCACAGGGGGATGGGGAATGGGGATTGTGGTCAGCTCATCACACATTGTCTCTGCTGCTCCTTCCTCCGCAGGGGGGATTCCTCACACTCCTGCCCTGCTCCAGTGTGGGGTCACTCCCACAGGAGACAATCCTCCATGAACTTCACCAGCATGGGTCCTTCCCATGGGCTGCAGTTCTTCACGAACTGTTCCAGTATAGGTCCCTTCCATGTGGTACAGTACTTCAGGAACAGACTGCTCCAGCATGGGTCTCCCACAGGGTCACAAGTCCTGCCAGCAAACCTGCTCCAGCATGGACTTCCCACAGTGTCACAGCCTCCTTCAGCTGTCTCCACCTGCTCCAGTGTGGGGTCCTCCATGGGCTGCAGGTGGATATCTGCTCCACCATCAACCTCCATGGACTGCAGGGGGACAGTCTGCCTCACCAGGGTCTTCACCATGGGCTGCAGCAGAATCTCTACTCCGGCATCTAGAGCACCTCCTCCTCCTCCTTCTTCACTGCCCTTGGTGTCTGCAGAGTTTCTCACATCCTCTCTTTGGCTGCAAAAACTCCCCCTAGTTGTTTTTCTCCTTCTTAAGCATGTTGCCCCAGAGGTGCTACCGTCATAGCTGATGGGCTCAGCCTCGACCAGTGGTGGGCCTGTCTGGGAGCCAGCTGGCATTGGGTTTATGAGACAGAGGTGAAGCTTCTGGCAGCTTCCTGTAGAAGCCACCGCTGTAGCCCCTCCGCTACCAAAACCTTGCCACACACCCCAATAGACGTAGACCCCCAGGCAGTGCAGCCTGTGAGTCCTTGAGCTGAGTGTGTGGTATGGCTGACACGCTGCAGAGGGAAGTGCGGGAGGCAAGTTCCCACATCCACTTTATTCAGTGGCTGTATGGATTTGTGTCTGAACCAGTGTCCTACCCGAGCCATTGATATTTTACTGTAAACGCACGCAATAAAACCAGCTCTATTTTTACTTACATATGTGAAGTCATCCTGGCTGTAGGCCAAGAGAAATTGAGATGGTTGTCCATACTAAGACAAGCAGGACTTGAATCTCTGTGAATGAGTCATAGGTTTCCCTTGTCTCAATGATTTCCTGCTTCAGTGGCTTGACCCACTTGAACACTGGCAATTAAGTACCATCAGAAAAAAATTATAAAATACGGAAAAGCACTTGGGGTATTGCTTCTGAGCTAAGTACTTATAGAGCTAAAGGGATATTCTTGCACAATCAGACCTGTGAAGTGATAGCAGAAACCGCAGTTTAAGAAGCCATTCTTTTTTTAAAGAAGTGAATCCAGACTGATTTTACCTAACCACAGTTTATGCACTATAGCAGTAGTTTTCTCACCTCCGTATTGCACGAGTTCTACATGCAGCACTCCTACAACTAAAGCTGTAGCAAGGGAGGAGTTGTTTTTTTGTTTTAAAGGGACTTGTGTCATGAAAGACTTCACCTTTTACCCTTTATTATTAAAAAGGGTATTTAAAACATGATTTTACAAATAAATTTATTTCTAAAAATAAAATAACTTTTATTATTAAAAAAAAAAAAAGATAAAAATAAAGGAGAGGATAGACAGTGATACACAGAGAATATAACAGGAATAATTCCTAAGAAAAAACACTGAAATGCAGCAGCCTATGTGCCAGAAAGATTTTCAAAGTGATCCACAGCTGTATGGTTGAAATCTTCTCTCATGTCTCCAGCAGGGATGGAAAAACAGACAGAAAATCCATCCTTCACATTTTAGAGTTCTGCAGCTCAAGAGGAGAGCTGTGAGATGCCTGAATACAGTTTTCATAGCAGTCCAAAAAGGCAATTTAACATTCCTCAGCATCATGGCAGCAATAAAAAGAGCTTAAGGAGAAAAGAAACAGATATTTAATACTTTAAAAAATCATATTTTCATTGGCACATACTTATTTTCCACAGTATTTTCTGCGATTTATTCTGAAATGGAAGCTTTTTAATAAAACAGTTGATATCTTGCCATAAAAAATGGTGTAAAGAAAAGCCGTTTCAGAATATGTTCAGCATAATATGTATGTGAATGAAGGGAAGAGTAACAAAGAAGTTTGCCAAAGCAAACTAGATAAAAGCAAAATAAAAAATAAAAAATAAAAAAATGTTAATAGGTAGCAGAAGATGTTCTTTCTTTAGCTGTGTAATTCTTTTTTTTCTGGCATAGATTTGAAAATATTTGTTGCAGCAGGAGTACAAGGCCCCTGTGTTTTATATATAAGCCTTACACAGGTAGATTCCAACTACTGAAGCCAAGTGCTTGGCACTGTTCAAGAAAGGGATTGGCCACTTAAGGGAATCATAGAATCACAGAATCATTAAGGTTGGAAGAGACCTCAAGGATCATCCAGTCCAACAGTCCCCTTACCACCTATTACCCACTGAACCATGTCCATGGGTTACCACATTACCACATCCAACCTTTCTTGAAACACCCCCAGGGATGGTGGCTTCACCGCCTCCTTGGACAAACCATTCCAATGCCTGACCACCCTTTCCAAGAAGAAATGTCTCCTCATCTCCAACCTGAACCACCCTTGACGCAGCTTGCTGCCGTTCCCCCTTGTCC
>VWZZ01000613.1:0-22052 GCA_013399095.1 Psophia crepitans
GATTTTTCCCCTGCATACACTAGAAATTTCCTTGTACTCCCCCTGAGTTGCCTGTCCCTTCTTCCACTGGGTGTAAACTCTTTTTCTCCTGGAGACTCAGCAGAAGTTCCCTGTTCAGCCACGCTGATCTTCTTCCCTGCCGGCTCGTCTTACGGCACACAGGGACAGCCCGCTCCTGCGCCTTTAAGACTTTCTCCTTGAGGAGCGTCCAGCCTTCCTGCACCCCTTTGTCCTTGGGTAAGAGTTATAATTGTAGTAAATAATTTTTTCCCTATCAGGTAGAGGCTGCTTAAATTCATTTTAATTTGAACTTTTTTAATATTTCTTTTTATTCCATCACAATTCTGGGTCCAAGTGCCTCTCTTACATACACAAAACTTACGTAGTAATACATATGCAGAGTAAAGAATTAGGAAATCAGTGAAGTTATAGTACGCATTTGTATCAAAATTTAAATAAATGTCTTCTATGTAAAGTTGGGTATAGAGACCCAATTTTGCGGGAAAAACATGACTTTTTTATCTATGAGGAGAACAAAAATATTAGGCAGTATTTATGAGTGTTTAATTCATTCATGTGTATCTGTTGTGGTTTTGCTAGCGTGAGGCTTTAGTATAATTTTCTTTTTCCTATTGCCATACCACAAATGTTACATCCCACTTTCTAGTTCATTTTGTGCCTGTCTTCTATTTTGGTTAGTCATCTACCAATTTTGTATTTACAACGTTAAGATCAAGTTTTCTAGCTGTGGCCAGAACAATGAGCAATACAGCAGCTCATCAGAGCATTAAAAAAAAGTGAATGCTGACAACTGTGTTATTCTTTCCTCTCACATCAAGTTCACGTGTCCCAAAAATCTTATCTTATGCTTCTCATCTGCAGCAACTACAAAAGGTGAACTGGAGATTACCTAGCTTACCTGAACTGTCTGACTAACCAGCTAATTAACCTTTCTGAAAAGTGGCCTGTTTAATTTCAGAAACCAATATTTAATACTGGAACTGAAATGAAAATGTAGATTGTTATTAAGTGCTGTTGTTTACTTTGTTATACATATTTTACTGCTTTCCTGTTGGTGGTGGCAAAGATTAATGAGCCAACAGAAGTTGGATAGAAACGAGGAGGGAAGTATATTAAACTACCCGAGCTTGCTGTACACTAACTATTGTGTCAGATCTCATTAGAAAACAGATGCATGCCCAAACGTATGCTTATTCAACACAACTGCTTCAAGAAAGGACTCTGCAAATTTGAGAAGGTATTGCAGATGAATATTCTACATAAACCAATTTACAAAACTATTTTACCTTTTGACTTTTCACCATCTCATCTTTCATCAGAAGAGCAGAATAGGAAGAATTTGGGAAGACTTATACTGTGTTTTGAGGGTGGGGAAGGACGTGAGTGTGTTTTGAGGGTGGGGAAGGATGTGAGTTCAGCACACTGTCCTCTAAGGAAGTACTTCTTTTCACATATAACTTCAGAAAAAGTGATGATGAGACTACGATTAACAGATTATATATCTCAGTATTTTTTGTACCTACACTTCATGTGCAAGCCTTTTAAATCTCATAAATAAGGGCAGAAATCTTGAGATAGGTGGTGTTATGAGAACGCACAAGAGCTTTGTCTGGAAAATGAGGGACAGAATAAAAGTGTGCCATTTAAGTGGCTATATATAACAAACACAATGCAGAAAAAATAGGTTTTTTTTTATCTGAACTTAATAGAAACAGTATTTCAATTAATATACATGATCATTACCTGTCTATTCGCATCTACGTGGTTGTGATTGATAAAGAGGAAGAAAAGGTGATGAAGGAATAGTAGATGATCACTGGTGTCTGCAGCTACAGGGTTCTTTTCTACCCCCTCTGGGTTGTGTCTTCATTCTCAGGTAGTCTCAGACCCTTGCTCCTTTACATGAGGAGACTTGGATCCTGCAGCTTCCTCCTTTCTTAGAGGCTCCCGTTTTTCTCTCTGGAATAATTAGCATTTGTGTGGAGATAGTGTGTTCCCAGGTCTCATCCCAAATACAGAAAGATCCAAAGAGTCAGGAAGTTTTGAAGCTTGCAAGGTCATGCCTGTAAGAAGGGAGGAATGTTGCTTGGGATTTCTTCTACATTCTGTGACTAGGAAGAAATTGCAGAAATTTGTAGTTTGATCATAGGATAAGTACCTTTTTTGGGAACTGGCAGCATTGTGTTTCTTCGTATTTATTATTCTGCAATAGCAAAAAGTAGATAATAATGTATGAATGGTAGAAAACTACTAAACGACTTAGCATATGTTCAGTCATTTGATGACAATAGTTTCTACGCTCAACAGTGTGATAGATATCTTGCCTCTACAAAAATGGTAGGTAGTCCTGCAGTTTTAGGTAGTCATTGATTTTCTTTAATGATGAGACAGGTTTACATTCTGAAATCCTCAATTTAAATTTACTATCAAGAGTCAGACTTTTGGAAACTTCCTGAAGACCCTCTCTTGGGCTAAACACTATGCTGGGAGACTAGTCATATAGCAGTGCAGATAAAGTCATTGCTGTGGTCCCTAGGACAATTCCTTGAGTAAGAGAGGAATAGGAAGATAAAAACTGAATATTAAGTTGTCTTTTCCTCCCTTTCACTGGACGTTCAGTTCTTGTGGAAACTCTTAATTCTACAGGATGGGATTTCTTTCCATAACTCTCAAAGGTGAGTTGTACTGCTTTCTTCCCTCTGGCCCAGAGTACACTCCAATATTCACATTCTAGAAAAGCAGGTGGCCTTTTAAAAGTATAATTTAAATAAGAAAAAAACCTTCAAAATAGTTGTTTCATAGCAAAAAACTTAGCTTAGTCTACAGAAAAGAAGCTAAAGTTATTTAGTCATGTTCTAAGATTGTCTGCTTTTGGTGTGCATTCTTTCAATGATATTAATCTAACTTGTGAAAGCTTTTTTTGGTGGTATTTTTAGCTAGACCAGATAGTCATGGCAGTATTTTAAATAAATGAAATGTGAAGACCTTCACTGACATAGAAGTTCTAAATAAAAATTTAAATCTTGCTGGTGTCCTTCGTCAAAAAAACCTGTCACGACACACGCAAGAAAATCTCCTTTTTCCTGCTCAGAAATTACGTACATGAATGGGTTTTATTTTCTTGTTAAAAGGACATCCTTCTGGCAGGCAATATATTAAGTAGGGACATTAGTCTAACATCTCAACAATTGTGTTCAACTCTAATGTAATAAAGTATCATCCTCTTGGGGGAAGTTTAGTTGTGACAACTGCAAGAGAAAGTTCGTGAAGAAAAATGTGCAAAGTGTAATCTTTCTTTTGGTAGATGATAATAGGACCTGATGTCTAATTTGACCTATAGCTGACATTCCATGACCACCCATAGCTGCAGTGCTGTCATTAGCTTGTGGCTGCTCAATATATCTGCAAACTAAGCTATCTGTGAGGGGGTCTGAAAATAGTTCTAGGTTTTGGTTAGTTGAAAAAAATCTTATTGTATTTAAGATGATGAAGTCAGTTGCTACCCTTGCAATTGCAGAATCTGGAATATACAAGGATAATTATTATAAATTCTGAAAGGTAGAAAAAGTAAATTAAGCTAAAAATTATCAACATGTGTTTATCTCCTAGACTTAAAAGCAAATGAAAATATGTCAAGTTTAAATATCTTTGCTCTAAACGTTGTGCTTTTAAAATGAAAATTGTGGCTCAAGCTTGTTATCCCGTGTCAGATATGGAGTTGCTCTTGGACTCAAGCATTCAGAATTTCATGGAATTGCCTAAATATTAGAGTAGTTTGTAGGAGGTTGCTATTGCTACGTGTTTTTATTACTATTTTTTCTTTGACTGTAAATTCCTTTGTGAATTTTCTACCAGACAGACATATGCCACAGCTCACAAAAAAGTCCTGAAGCACCTGGTGGGGTGAATTGTGAGGTGGTCACAGGTGGCTGACTTTAATTCTCAACACAAATACTGGACAGCTAGAAATATTTGAACTGAGTTCTAGTTTTATTTTGGTATATAACGTAACTGAAACAAATACTTATTAGTTGAAGACCGGAACATTTAATGTTATTTCAGCTAGAAAGGCATCATTTCTATGGGGCCATAAGTCTCTGAAGAAGCTTCAACATCTCTATCATAAAAGACTAAGAGTACAGCAGAGGTGCCTTCATGAGGCATCATGTTCAGTAGAGGTAAATAATTTGATATGGTGGGACACTTCTACCTTTTATTTTTAGTTCTATGTTCAACTCATCCCTTCAAAGGGATAAAAGATGGAGATGTAAACATCCTTTATCTGTCACTGAGAAATGGTTTCCTGGAAACTGCAGCGGACTTGATCAGGGCATACTCCAAAGATAGAGTGCCCACACTGAGTGATGTGTCACGTTACAAACAGGGTCCTGTTGGAAAGCCAAAGTTTGTTCTATGTATCTTAAGGTAAATTATGTGTTCTTCTAAGACAATAATGATTAATAAACTAAAAATAGAGCAAATGGATAGATACATCTGTCCAACTCGATCTATAAGGATTTTTCCTTCAGAAATTTGAACAACAGACCTATGGAAACAAATATACTTAAGATCTGTACATGTCTCATCATAAAAGTTATTCATTGAAGTAATATCTTTTAGATGTTTTCTGATTTGAGAGAAACTAAAGAGAATGCAAACCTACGTAAGAAGACATCCTGGCCTACTCTACCCAATATGCAGACATGAAGAAAACAATGCCCAGGGTGTCTCCGTGTGATTGAAAGTTGTGCCTGCAACACAGAGCATGGAGAGGACCTGCTTTACACAGAGTTTATCGATAAAGCTATATGAAATATTCTGTCTACCAAAATAAACCAAGATAGAGTTAAGAATACATGAATTTTTCAGTATCATAGCTCATATCTTTCCTTATTCAGACATATCTGAAGAATGCATCACAATGTAGAAAGCTGGAGATGTTAGAGAGGTTGCTCTGACGATTCTATGCTCAACTCAAGCGAATGGAGTGTTTTCGATACCATCTTCTAGGTATTATAGGATAATTTAAAGCTTGTTGCTTCTCCATTAGTGTGCCCAGGAATAGGATGAAAGGAAGAAGCACTGGGGAAGGGTAGCAGGTTGTTTTCTTTCTGTACCTTTTAATGATTGAGCCAGGGCTGCCCCAGGAGACAGTAGTATTTTACAAGCTCTCGGTAAATAAGCAATTAGATGGAAGCATGAACAAACTGATTTCCTGGAAAACACTGGTTATTGTTTTCTTTTCCTTTCTTTTCTCCTTTTGTTTTTAGTTGTTCCTGCTTTGGAGTTCAGAGACTATATGCATAAGGCTGATATGGAAAGCATTTTATTTAAAAAAAAAAGTCAGACTTCTGATTTTTATGTATTTATTTCTATAAAAATTTTGGATAATTTGTTAAAGACGTTTTGAACCTGTAATGGAAGTTACCTTGAAGAATTTTTATGCACCACTCTGATTCAAACTAGAAAATGAGTACAGTTGTAATGCATGTAGCTAGAACATGCCAATAAACTTAGGAACTTACATGCAAATAAATTAAGATGCTACTTAAATTATTCAGCTTGTTCCACTTCCAATAATTGGTTCTTCTGTTCACCCCTCAGATTTTATTTCCAGAACTTTTTGGGCCAGTTAAATGGCAGAATATGATGCCATTGCTTCTGGCTTTTACTTGAGTGTATCAACGTGATCGCTTACAAGCAAATAAATACAAGTTTTTACCTTCAAGATTGAAGCTATGGGAATTATTAATTTTACCCCTTTTGATACTTGGGTTGCTCTGTAGGAATAAGTAGCTTGGAAATAAAATGAAGCTGTGAATAAAGTTATTGGTACATCACAGTAACGTTTGTTAGGATGATGGCGAAAGGGGTAAGGTGATCGGTGAAAGATGCATGTCTTCGGTTATTCGCCAGCAGTTTGGTAGTGAGTATTTCAGCTGGGCGTGTGCGCAGGAGCGGGCTCCATTTTGCCTGGCAGCACAGCAGCCGGAGAGGAATGAAGGGTCATTTTGAAGGAGCCCATTAGCAACATCCTTAAAGGAATGCTGCGGTGCTGCAGTAAACTCTTCAACTGGCATCACTTCAGTCCACGTGGGTATGTGTGATAAGAGATAAAGGCATCCACACTGATACAGCAAGCTCCTCATTACTAAACTTGCAGCGCATGCTGGTAAAAATCAGTGATCTGTCGCTTAACCTTCCTATCATTATCTTTAGTTTTGCTTCTTTAGTTTTATGTCTTAGTTTGAATTAATGTGTAAGTGTTTGTAAAGTGCTCCGAAGGTGAAAAGCCTTATATAGCTGCTTTGTTATAATTATTATTTTTAATTGTTTCCATTTGGTAGAGTTTCAATTAAAACCACTAATTGACTAGTACTAATTCAATAAGAAGTAGGAATGGCAGGATCTTTTTTTCCTCCTCCTTTTTAAACACTAGAGACTTTAGGAAACAATCGCGGTGAGATAGGACGAAGGAATGGATAGATATTCTTATGAGTTTTACTTAATCCATATTAACCTCATTGACTATTTGCTAACTGCAGTAATTTTAAATATGCCAATACCCACATGAAAATACTCTGAAATCTACTGCTTTTCAGTGGGAAAACCTGGAGGTTGGAGAGGTGTTTATACAGTTTCTGCCATCACTGGTACTGAAATGCTTTTTCTCCAAGTGATTAGCCAGGCAATGAAAATGGGAAACTGAGCTCACTTTCTGGGTGTGCATAGCCAGGACTGTTATTTTGCTGTGATTCTGTGGTATTTGCTTAAAGCTCCCTTCTTGGAAGGGTGAAGGCAAAAGAGGATCTTCCTGCTGCTGAAGGGGAATTTCAAATATCCAAATTGAAGATTCAAAGCCTGGAAAGCAAGTAAAAGGGAACTAATATTTGGAACTTTGTGTGTTTGCGTTAGGTTTGTGTCTTGATGCAATGAACAATTTTTGAAGGAGTTAACTGGTAAAAGCAGTCGGTCACTTGAGTCCTAATACTGCATGCATTAAATCATAGAGCAGACAAGGTCAACTCTGAGACTGAGGGCCAAGAATGTCTTCTACCAAGTGTCTCTCTATGCCCTGGTGTTACTCTGGCTTCTCAGCAGGCCAAACCAATTTGTCTTAGCAGAGGGACTCTGCAGCTGCTGGCAGCCGCTCTGCTAAGTATAGCATACAACTCTTATGATCAGCTAGACCCAGCTCTGTTCCATAGCAGATACCTGTAAACCACTGTTCTATGTATTTTAAATTTATTATTAATTGGGCGTTTTGCAAAACAGAGGTCGGCAAGCTATGGCACTGGTCCCAGGGATGGTGCACAGACAGATTTTAAAGGGAAAACAGCAGGGTTGAGAGCAGAGATCTATAGTATCTGGAAAAGGCATAGACTTTTTGCTTTCACTTTCCATTCAATTCTGAATTTGTCAGAACTGTTGCATTGCATGGAGATAAGATGCCCCTGGAAAGGTGATCAGCAGCACTTTTCACCACTGAATTGTGGCAGCTCTCACCACCTGCTGAGGTTTTACTAGCTGTCTCATTTAAAAAGAAAATTACAGTCTGGCATGCTATCCTTGCAGATCCTTGATGCAAGTCATTGAGTCTTTTATAGCCCATAACGCATTCAGGGAAACAATGGTCTGGGTCCAGAGTACCGAGGAGAATGGCATTTTACACGTCGGTGGTTGGCTTCAGTTATGTATTAGTTATAAACAGCCTTCGTGTGTACACATATATCTATGGAATCTTTTTCATTTTTCTTTCTGTTCTTCTGTGTATCCCTTTTCTGAAGGTCCTTTGCCCTCTGATGATCTAGAATGGAAGGAAAGGTGTAGTATTTTTGGGTCCTGTTCTTTACTTCCTAGATCTTTCTGCTATATCCAGACAGCAGAAATATTATTCCGTTCATAACTTTTTCATTGGTGCATTATGATGCTGCTGTCTCGATTCTGGTCAAATGGATTGACTGCCTCGGTAGTTTGAGCGTTACATCAGATTAGTTGTTTTGAAATATAAGTGTGTGTGTTGACATCTTGATCTCTTCTAGTAGATGTGTAAAGATGAATGTTTAGTGCCTGTGACCCTCTCTTCTGGAACAGCACATTGCACTCTGCAAAGCCAGAGCAGGGCTGTCCTGTTCTGCTTTCTGATCCCAAAGTCCTACGCTGTTGAAAGCCAGTTGTTTTGTGTAGCTGACATTGGTCTCAGGTGGATCCCAGGGCTCATCACACCAGATCTCACTAGGTGCTAGTCTTGGTTACCTAAAGTAAACAGTCATATGAAGCAGAAAAGTTCCCAGGGCAGAGGAAAGTTGGATTATCTGGAGCAGCTCATCAACATTGTTCAGTATTCAATGCTTCATGTAAATAACAGGAAAGTGACTCGCTATTTTAGATTTTTAATTTTGAGTGTACTAACAGCTTTCTGAATCATCCTGGCCACTTCAGCCATAGAGCAGCTGTTCCACTGCCCAAGATCTATTAACGCTTGCATTTGGGGAACACAACAGGCTAAATCGTTTGCCACTTTCTTTCTTGTATTCTCTTGTCTGTATTACTCCTGCATTTTTTTAATTCTGATTTTGTTCTCTTAATTACATTTACTTCTACAGATTTTATGAGGGGTTTGCCATCGACTGTCGGTCTGTGCCTGTATGTGCTGTCTCTGTAGAAAACAGATGTCACATTTTCCTCTAAACCTGTGTAGCTCTGTAGAACTATAACTGCAATTGCACATCTAGTGCATGCCTTATATTTACATGCATTCACTAAGCAACTTTAAATCAGCCTGATTTAAATGTAAGATTGTAAGTATTTTAATTGCTGTTTTATTTTGCTTCATATGCCAACTTTTACTTGCTAGGAAATAATGAGTGGTGGTGGAGTTTTGTTGTCTGTTTTTAAAATAGGTGCATTTAACTTCTGCTTTACTGATTGTCCTACTTGGCTTTGGAGGTCTGAGTGTCTATTTTCACGTATAAAGTTGCAGATCTTGGAGAATGGAGACGAAGTAAAATGAATTAGAGGAAATGGGGAAAGTGTTAACTCAATACCTTTAATTTGCAGTTATTCTGTAGTTCTTTTTAATATCCTTTAATGTTTCTGTTTTCAGTGTCATGTTTTAAATGACACTACGTTTTAAACTTCATTCTCTAAGCACGTTAATCTGAGAGAGAAGGTGGTTTTCTGCAATTCTGTTACGTAGCATCGCTGTTTTTCCTTAAATGTCACTGCAGCAACTAGATGTTTAAATCTGCATTTGCAGATGGCAGGCAACAACTGTGCATGCCAAGTGCAGGTCCTTCTCTATTGTTTCCTAGCTTAGACCTTTCTGATCTCATTTCTATGGAGATCGTCTCACTGGAGATAGTATAAGAGAATTTTAAAAACTTTTTAAAACTCTTTATTTTTACCATTCAGCTTGTTTCCATGGAAATGGATCTAAAAGATTGTCAGTAGCTTACAGTTGAAAGTGAGAATTAACTTGCAGATTTCAGCAGATGACTCCCAGCTGAGAACTGTGAATACTGATGACCAAAATCAGTAATAAACTGCCTTATAAAAATGACAAAATAGCAGAACCAATTAAAATATTAGAAAAAAAAATTACAATCTGATTTCTTTTTATGCTCATTGGATTTAATAAATGTAATAAATGTGGAAATACTTACTTACAGTTCTTGGGTATATGAGTTGCATGGACACAGTTTCACCAGACTGGGTTTTTTTATAACAGCAGTTATATATAATAAACATAGTCCATCCCTTTTACTATTAGGGATTTGACCTGTTCCAAGTGGACGTCTGTGGGTAATGAGGGATTACACATCAGAAAATCACATCACTGCAGGTTGACTGACTTTTCAAATGCCAACCTACGCTTTGTCTAAGAAGTAGTTGACAGCTCCATTTCTAAAATTACCTAGCTCTCTGAGACCAATAGAGTAAACCAGACCTCTGTAGCATGAACCTTAGTTTGTTCCTTGATTTAGAAAGGAAGTCCTTCTTCTATTGCCATATAGGTAATAAGACTTACTTCTGTTGAGGACTTGCATTTACAGATGTGTTTTCTTAGGCAGTAGTCAAATGCAGTGTGACTGAAGTCAACAGGCTTTGCTCCCCAGTCTCCTATCTCATGTTCTTTTTCAGCACTACTTTTTCCTTTAGTTCTCTGGCGGCATGCTAAACCAGCACTTATCCATGTGTGTTTTGCTTGACGGCAAAAGATTTGTGTAGAATATTTAACCCAGGGGTCCCATTGTGTACTTAATATTTAAATGTATTCCATGGTGAGTGTGCCACAACTACTCCTTATTCAGGAGTGAACTAAGGTACGAGGGTTAGATATGTTTAAACGAAGAACCCTTCATTTTTAGAGAATTATTCTTTTATTAAAAGGATAAGGAGGAAGGGGAGGGAACGTTCTAGCTTAGGATACAAATGCAGTAAAATTTGTAAGGACAAATAGTTTCTTCCATCCCTTAAACTGCTGAGTAAGACCACGGGGTCTACGTAACCAGTGTCCCTACATTTTCCTTTAAATAAAGTGAAATGTCAATAAAATGAATCTTGAGCTGTGCAGGATGCTAAAACTGCCATCCTAGATTACCAAACTCCTGCTGGGATCAGTGCCTGAATATCTGCTATCGGAGATTAAGAACTCACTATTAATTCATCAGTGTGACAACTTGTGGGAAAAGTGTCTTTTGCTACATATGAAGTTGTTACAGAATCACAAAATGTTTGGGTTGGAAGAGACCTCTAAAGGTCATCTAGTCCAACCCCCCTGCAACAAACAGGGGCATCTTCAACTAGGTCAGGCTGTTCAGAGCTCCATCCAACCTAATCTTGAAAGTTTCCAGGGGTGGGACATCTACGACCTCTCTGGGCAACCTGTTCCAATGTTGCACCACCCTTGTGAGGGTTATCTAGATATCAGCTCATAATGAAATAAGCGTTTTTAATTGCTTGATGTAACTACCCCTATTAATTGGAAAAGCTTCTTACAGCAGAGTTTGACATGCAAATAAAATACTGTAATGACTTCTTTAGGCACAAATAGGGCTGCTGCTAAACAGTGAGAATTTCCTTGCGTTGTCTCTAAGCAAATGACACAATGGAGATTGCTGACATGGGAAACAAGGCGAAAGTGACGTGGCAAAGAGCCTGCAGTGCAGATCTTTGTCGGGGAGAAATGCACTAGTGCAGTGCCGTGATTGCTCCCTGCTGCCTGCAGCCAGCACCAGGGACTGGAAGTCAAAGAGGAGCCATCGGGTTGATGTGGGAACGTGGAACTTTATGGTGCTGCCACAGAGAGCTGGGAGGTGACAACAGGATGAGCTAATATCTTCTCTGTACTTTCTGTTCTGCGTTCCCCGTATAAATCCAATGTTGTGTATGGCTAGTACTGGGAAAATCATGCCAGTTGTCAGTTTAACATCTCTTTTCTTTAAGCAGTCCAGCTTGACCTCAGTAAGGCTGCGCTTAACAGGCTGACTGTGGTTTGAAGATAACAGCCAAGTTTCAGAACTTGTTGAAATAACTCTGGTGTCTTCAGGGAAGTTGACTACTTCCATCAGGCCGAAACTGGTACGCTGTGTTTACTTTTCTGTAGAATGGTATCACTAAGATGTTTCCTCATCAGACAGTAATGTCTTTAAAAATAACATAAAATATGTGAAATGCGGTCTCTTTTTTGTAATGTTCATATAGCTTTTGATGATACAACCTACTGAATTGTAATAAATAGCTCTTGCTGATTTTGTAAGTCTATAGCATTTGGTTTAAAATAATAATAACAAAAGTGGGGAACACTGAAAACAGGTTTCTGTATTATATATAGCTAGTACAAGATTGAAATTAGGTAATTTTCTCTTTATAGTGTTCTCTGTACAGCTGTTAAATATTAGTGAAGTTCTAAAATGAAACAGAAAGGCTGTAAAGTAGCTTGTAGAGATAGGAAAACAGCTGAGATATTATCTGACTAAAATTTCAGTGTGGTTTCTGGCTTAATCTCATATTCTGTACTTGAATGTGACAAGTAATCCTAATCTTCTTTCTCAATCTTCAAATTCCATGTTCTTCTGTTTTAGTGACACTCCTCCTTTATTCCAAATGTGAAAGTATCCATGCTGTTGATTACAATGTTAAAATAAAATTTTGAAGTCTTTCCTCCAAACTGTGTTTGGCAGTTCTTCATAAGTCCTGGAACTCTGGTTGAAAGAGTTAGCTTTATGCTGCTGCTGTTTTCATCAACATTATTAGAGGCTTTCCTCATTTTGAAATGAATGTAATAAAAAATTCCCAAAGTAATGCACTTTGTTGGGATGCCAAGCCGCTCAGTTTGAGGGAAGTGTGATCTGTCAGCTTGTCCAAACCAGACAGGTTGTGCCAACTTTCGTGCATGTCAATTTAGGTATTCTGGGAGGAGCTACCATGTTCTCTTGCTAACATCATTAATAAGATACTTCTGTTTGTTTTGCTTTCAAGTTTTAAGCAAAGAATAGTTTTGCTCAACTGTTTATAAATCCTCTTCAACTGATTAATTGGGAGCTGTAATATGAAATACACCCAAAAGAAAACTAGTGTGTGTTTGATATATTGTTTGACTTTTTGTTTTCTGCATTGAATTTGACTATCGTTTCCCATTTTCTGGCTGTTTTTATCAGAAGAAAAATACAACATTTATGTAAAATTAAAAGCAGGTTGTTTTTTACCCAAGAAGAATTGTCCGTGTCAGACTATCACAAATTGAGTTCTGTCAGAGTTTTCAGCAAATTACATTGATGTTTTGGAGTGGTGGAATTTGCCTCACTTGTACTCAATATCCAGGACTAGTAATTTGCTGGCAAATGCCAGCACACGCGTGGTGGTTGTATTTATGAGCATACCTTATACAGTATGTCTCAGTACAATAGCTAGATTGAAACATTAGATCTTAAACTTTTTGGAAAATATTTTACTTTTTATGATTATTAGACCGCTACTTTTGTTAAATATATTTGCAAATGGCTTTTAAATGTTGTTCTTGCCCAATACATGAATTCTTATAACTTGAGAGTGGTCAGCAGGCTATCTGGGAGCATAACAGAAAGGTACAGGCACGAAGCATGCAAGGTGTGCTTTGAATGAGCCCTGTCCATGTTTGATCAATCCATCTTGGTTTATTCTTTTAAACCAGTTATTGATGTGCTGAGCATTTACTTCCCTGCAGAAGTAATAGATTTGTATTATTAACTACACAGTTAGCAGTGAACTTCAGGTCTTTAATTACGAAGTTCAAATCGAGATATTTATTCAAAGTGAATATATAAATATTTCTGAAGAAAATCCCCAAGTAAGGGGAGGATTTTTTTGCATTCTTTTTTTTCTTAATATTTTTAAGAGGCCTTTTTGCTTTAAGCTAGATTACTGTAGTTCTGAAGAATGTTCTCAGTTTGAAAAACTGCACTATAATCCCAATAACTACTCTTATTGTGGGTTTGGTCTAGTGGGGATTTTTTTGTGTGATTGGTTTTTGCTTAGGTGTTTGTGGTGACCAGTGTGATTTTGGTTTTTTTGTTTGGGTTTTTTGGGGGTTTGCTGTGGGTTGCTTTTTGGTTGGTGGGTTGTTTTGGGTTTTGGGTTTTTTTTTGAGACCTCTCTAGATCACATAGCACATCTTCCTTTTAATGTGGTTTGGTTCACAGATGAATGCAGAAAACCTTCTTGCGCTTCTATTTGCTTTTTTGTGTTTTTCTTTTTCTTTAGCTGCATTGTGGTTATATTTGTGTATAACACAATGTAAGTTTAAGCCTTATTACACAAATTTATATGCTTTATATGTGAAGAAAAAGGTGATGTGTCCTTGGCTCATGTAACAGATATGTAGGCAAAACAGGGATCAGTGGCTGAGAAAAACTTACCTGCTTTGTTTTTAAAGAACTTCTGATGAGGTTTTAAGGCTTGGAGCTATGGATTTTAATTACTTTTATTTAACATTAATTTTAATTATTTTCTTTAATGCTTCCTGGCTGTGGAATTTTGAATCAATTCAAAAGGTGTGTGGTTTCATGCTTGAGAAGAGGGATGAGGCCTGACCCACCAGACCATGAAAGTCCCCTTTTCCTTTCTCAAAGCTAAGACCTACCTGGGGTATTATATTGCTTGCTACAGGGTAGACCTGAATCATAGTTCAAATCAATTTGGGGGCAATGGCACAAGAAGCCTTGTGCTAACTAGTACTCTGTCACACAATTTTGACCAAGTCTGAATTTGTTCTGGTCTCGCGATGAATGCTGAGGTAGCAGCTTTGCCCTTTTGGAATGCATACCAAAAACCCTTGGCTGTTTAAGAATCTCTTAAGTCAGCAGGTTGAGAGAGTCCAGCGCAGAGCCACAAAGATGGTTAAGGGAGTGGAACATCTCCCTTATGAGGAAAGGCTGAGGGAGCTGGGTCTCTTTAGCTTGGAGAGGAGGAAACTGAGGGTTGACCTCATCAATGTTTACAAATACATGAAGAGTGAGTGTTGCGATGATGGAGCCAGGCTCTTCTCGAGGTCATTAAGAGATAGGACAAGGGGCAACGGGTCCAAGCTGGAGCATAGGAGATTCCATGTTAATATAAGGAAAAACTTTTTCACTGTGAGGGTGACAGAGCACTGGCACAGGCTGCCCAGAGAGGTTGCGGAGTCTCCTTCTCTGGAGACATTCAAAACCCGACTGGACGCGTTCCTTTGTGATGTGCTCTAGGTGGCCCTGCCTTGGCAGGGGGGGTTGGACTAGATGATCTTTCAAGGTCCCTTCCAACCTCCAATATTCTGTGATTCGGTGAACTATTTGTCCTTGTCTGACTATCACATAAGTATGTGCTTTGTGATTCTTAGGAGGGGGGGCCTTCAGGCTAGGTTATTGCTCCTTGCTGTGACAGGAAGAATTCCCAAAAATGATGGCCTGTAGAGGCCTTGATTTTACCCTGTTTTTCTGCATAGCTCCCAGGTGCACACTGCTCTGGTCACATCTGACAGCACTTGGCATTCCTTTTAGTCCCCTGTGAATTCCGGCTACTATTTAAAACCAAAGTTTTCAGGCTAATTGAGCCACAGGTTGGTTGTTATTTGCTTTTTTCCCACCATGGTGGATCAGTTTACTCCTGAATAAGTGAACTTTTTTCTTCCATGTTGTGTGTTTGGTGTTTTTCTTGCACATAAAGATTGCTTGAAAGGTCTTGGAGATGTGCACTTCCATATCATGACATTATTTGTTCTTAAAACTCAAAGCCAGCTAGGCTTCTACATATTCACGTGGACTTTGAGTCATCTGATGTCTGGGAATGTTTCTGAAAATGAGAACCTAACTCTTGAGTAATACCATCTTTCCCAGAAGAAGATGAACTGATAGTCTTTCTTTCCATGATGTTTCTAAATGGTTATATGTATATATAACCATTTATATATATATATATATATACACACACACCCCCCTTCTTTGCAATACTGAAGTAATACTTTGTAATACTGAAGTAAGTAGGCACTATGAATATTCAGCTGCTCAAGTAGTTAAAATGCACCTTTAGGGATGAAACTTTAATTTTAAAAATATTGATACTGTGACTATAAGAGCAGAAAAATGTGAGAGGCTGATGTGTCATGGGGCTGACAGAATTTAAATTTCTGTTTGAACAATGATGTGTAAGGTCCATATCTTGTTTTTGTACTTAGAACTGCATAATTTGAACATGCACTTTGGCATGTTGTGTGTGTGTACCTGTATGTAATTTAATATAAAATTTTAAAATGCCAAACAGTGAATTTACCAAAATAACTGCAAAGTTTGAGTAGTTGGTATCTGCTTCTACTACTGTCTTTCTATTAAATAATAATTATTCTTAGTTAAGTTGTAAGTGCACATCAATGTGTATATGCGTATACGTGGCCTCTCTGTATGTGTGTATTTTTCTTAGTTGTCAAGCAATTTTATTTTCTTTCCAGTGGGATGCCATAACTGAAATGGATGAACACAATCGTCCCATTCATACTTACCAGGTATGTAATGTGATGGAACCAAACCAAAACAACTGGCTTCGAACAAACTGGGTCTCCCGTGATGCTGCACAGAAAATTTATGTGGAAATGAAGTTTACCCTGAGGGACTGCAACAGTATTCCGTGGGTACTGGGAACCTGCAAGGAAACTTTCAATCTCTACTACATGGAGTCAGATGAGTCTCATGGAGTAAAATTCAAGCCAAATCAGTACACTAAAATTGATACTATTGCAGCTGATGAAAGCTTTACCCAGATGGACTTGGGTGACCGGATTCTTAAACTCAACACAGAAGTTCGTGAGGTTGGGCCAATAAACAAGAAAGGATTTTATCTTGCTTTTCAGGACATTGGAGCATGCATTGCTTTGGTTTCAGTCCGTGTTTATTACAAAAAGTGCCCTTTCACGGTCCGTAATTTGGCTATGTTTCCTGATACTATTCCAAGGGTTGATTCTTCCTCTCTGGTGGAAGTAAGGGGCTCCTGTGTGAAGAGCGCTGAGGAGCGTGATACTCCAAAATTGTATTGTGGAGCAGATGGGGACTGGCTTGTGCCTCTTGGACGATGTATCTGCAGTGTAGGATACGAAGAAGTGGATGGCTCCTGCCACGGTAAGAAAACATGGTTTATTTTTTAAGAAATTTATTTATATTACTATAATTTTTTTAAAGTCTTATGATGTTATAGGCACAGCAAATAACTCATATATTGAAAATGTTGTCACATTTTCAAGGAATGCCTCTTGTCCAGAAATAAGCAAAGTTATTTGAAGTTGTGATATTGTGGATTTCTAAGAAAACATTTAGTTGCTACAGATGACCTTCATTTTGTGTAACTGTAGGTGCCCACAGTGTATGTGTGTATATGGATTAGGCTAGTCACCTTGACTCCTGTAGTTACTGGCAACAAGTGCATGCTTTGGAGCTGGAATCATCTACCATGTTTTAGATATCTATCTCAGGATGATGAAAAAATCTCAATGACTGAAAAAAAAAAATCTTTTAGGCACACGAAGAAGAAAAAAGGCAATCCAGTCAATTAACTTGCACTGACTTCTTTTCTGTAAGCACGTAAAGGAAAATTCACCTGAAGGGATAACGTATGCTTCTGTAAAACAATGGATTTAAAATGCGTCCCTGAATAACATGCATGTTAACATAGTAGAAAATCAGTAGGTATCAAGTTCAGTTAGAGACATTTGAGTCCCTGTTCAGAGTCAATGCAAAAGCTTTCAATCAAGAGTTCCCAAAATGGTTTCATCGCAATATATAAGTGCTGTTTGGTTGGTTGTTTTTTTTTTTTTTAAAGACTAATACACAAATGTAGTAAGATATTGTTTGTGAAGCAAGTGTCAGTACATCAGTTAATTGCTGAACATTGCTTGCCATCTTCTTGTATGTTAAGAATTGTCTATTTGAGGATAGCTGTGCTTGGTGATTCCTCTGCAATAATTCTACAGAGACCACACTGTGCTGGGATGTATAGAACAACATAGTACTGCGCCCTGGCACAATGACAGCACATTAAGGATGTTTTAAATCAAGGTTTCAACCTGGAGATCATTACAAATGGAAGTATATTTTCTTCCCTTATCAGCCCCTCACCTTCGTAGGTCAGACAGTGAACACACAGAGGAGCAAAAAGCATGTCTTCTGCACAATCCGAGTGTTGTAGTTCACTAATCCTCTCTGCCACTCCTGAATGGACTTGCATTTGTCAACACTTGATTTTGTGGAAAAATTCAGCTTCCTTAAACTTTTGTGCTGTTTATAACATGAATACATTGCTAAAACTCTGTAAATGCTGTGGTATACTTGAGCGTAGCCCAAGTCTGAGCTTCTGTGGATGCAATATGAGACTACTATCCATGGAGAATGTGCACATTGGGACTTACTTTCCACCTGCCAGGACTGCTGGATAGGTGACACTTAAACATGAAAGGCGTGCATCTTTTCATACTGCACGGTTTCTTAGCAATTAGTGGTTTTGTTAGCTTGAGAAAGAGTTACTAAAGGATACGTGTACTTTGTACGTTCTCTTCTACTGTACATAATAGTTTCACAATAACTTAAGAATGAGGTACTTTTTCTGTAGTAATGATTGTAAAGAAAGTCTCGATAGCCATTGAGATAGCAGTCTGCTTCACTTCAACATTTGCTTTGTAGCAAAAGGGGTGAGAAAGTCTGTACCCATAAATTACACAAGTGACATTGCTCTTGCCCAAATGTTTTGCTCAAGAGCTGCACAGATTTGATGGTATTAGGCAAGCTGAGCAGGAACCTTGGATAATGGAGCATTTAAAGAACACAATGTATTCTAATCAGAAAATGAAATTAATTTTGTCTGATCCTGCTGGCATTAGTTATCAAAATACACTCATTGCAAAGTTACGATTTTGAAATTGTCATTACTGGAAGCAACTATAACTTTCTACATAAGGTTAAAAGGTTCCTCTCTTAATGGGATAAGGATTTTCTTCCAGACATTAGCACTCAATGAATTTCTGTCCATTAGGCGAGTGAGTCATACTGCTCATGTGCAGCTCTAGAGTATAACCAGCAACCGAAGCCCACAAAAAATATCAGGAAGCAACTCTGCTATGCGTTGACTCCTCTCGTTTTTTCAATTGGCTGTCCAGTCTGCTGCTGAACAGGTACCCCCTACGTGAAACAGACTACCTAAAGCCATGACTGTTCGCATTTTCTTATCTATTTTCCCCAAGAATAAAAAATGACTGTGTTAGAAAATTACAGTAGAGCTTCACCATGTGTTTTGAAATAACTTTCATAGGCGTCTAATGACCATTCAGTCATCTTTTAATATTTAATATTTTTAAAATATTAGTACTGCTTTTTCTGACTGTTTCTCAAAGTATGTTTGTCTTGTATTCCTCCGTGAATGTCACACCAAACACAAGCCCGAATGTATAAGATACTTTCAAAACTAAAAAGCGGTGATTTGATTTCACTATCAAATCGCCCACTCTCCAGCTGTTGTGCTTAAACCATGGGTTGGAAGGGTTGCTGTCAGAGTGGCCACCTCTCCCTTTTTGCCAAAGCTCCTGGCAGAGGTTCGTGCTTGGGCAGCCGGAATGTGTTTTGGCAATGTGACTGTTAAAGCATTGTGAACTGAGCTGAGATTACTACCTATGTTAACAGCATCTTTCAGCCCTAATGTTCTATTTTGAGACTCCTGCTTGTCTGAGGCACAGGTCAGTTTAAAAGATTTGTCACTTGTCAGTACATCCTGAACTAACTCTTTCATACTCATTAAGTGGTAAAATACTCAAACATTGCTGACTTTCTAAGGGAACATTTGTAAAATTTACATTTAGCTTGTTTTCATAGAAGCTGGGGAGAAGGGGAGGTAGGTGAAGGAAGAGGAGAAGTCACTGCATCTTAGTCTGCTAAGATGACCTGAAATGTATCTGTACAGTCTTTGTGTCTTCTGAGTTCCTCCCCCAAATCCCAAGTCAAAGCCCTTTTCTCTCTCCCGTTCCACTGCTGGAGTTGCAAATCTGAGTATTGGAAGTATTTGATGCCATTCTGTCAGTGCTTCTTGTAGACATATTCAAAACTGAGAACTATTTTTTTCTTCTGCATGAAAATAACTTTTAAAATAGTAATTTTGAAGTCTGTTCTGGCAAGTAATTGGGTGGTGGGCAGTAACTTCCAGTACTTGAATTTATTTTTTTTTCATGCTTACAAATGGTGTCAAACTTAAGATTATACACCAGCACATGGCTAAGGGGGAATAAGCTCTTTGTGGCAAATATGACTTACCTGTCACAGAATTTTAAAAGTAAATCTCTGTTTTCATGTTTGTGGAAATAAGCACACTTGATTCAGGAAGTACTAAATGGAATAGGCAATTATATTCTGCCTTTGTCATTGCTCGTAGTTTTACAAAGCAGCAAGAATGGGAATAAAAAAGTCTTTGATCAGTTTTACCACTGCTGTTAAAATCATAGGCAAGCAAGTAAAGTAGATTTGTGGCAGTTGAAAGTAACCTGACTGACAACATTTCAATTATTTCAATATACGTCAGTTTTATATGTATCTCTCTTTGTCTGTGAATCTATCAACATTCCCTATCTTTTGTATTTGCTTTTAAAAGCATCATTTCAGAGTGAAAGTGTCTGAGAGGAATTCATAACTGGATTAAAATATCCGTACTTATTAAATACATACTCCAGTGTGTTTAGAACAGTTTAGAGATACATTGATAGAGAATTTTTCATTTATTTGGGGACTGTCTTCCTTTTCTGAAGTCAGTGGGGGGGAAAAGTCACATTGCTTGCAAGAGGTTCATAGTTAATTGTATGTACACATGCATTTCTTTATGGCATAACCTGAAAAAATACCATCTTTCAAGATTTTTTCTCAAAATCCTGAAATAGCAGCATTTGTGTATTCTTTTTCTTTAGGCATTAATAAACTAGTTAGTACCAATACTACAGTGATGCTAATCATCAGTGGCTCTAATGTGAAGTGCTTGCTTTGTCCAGTCATTGTTACCTTCCATATTCACAAGTGATAGTATAGAAGGAGACGATGCTGCATGGGATTCTAATAAACCTCAATGAAAAATAGCAAGTTCCATGTCATATATTCTCTGAATGTCAGCTAACTTTAACAGATGTGTGATATATACAGGGTATATGTCAGGGCTTTGGGCAGGTTGTTTTGCACAGCGTAAAAAGAACTGAACTGTTGTGATGAGGCGTGATACACTAATACTTGGGTGACTGTTAACAGAAGTCTGATTCTTTCTTCCATCCTTTCAGTTGTGGGCAGCAATGTTGGAAGGAACAGGTGAAACCAGTCCATGAACACATGGCTCCATGGCTGGTGTCGCTGCCACGACTTTGAGTTCTTTGACAATGGCCTACATGGCACCAGGCTTGATCAGCTCTGATGGAGTTCGCTTGTCTCTGAGGGGAAAAAGGGTCTTTGCCCAGGAGCTAGCGCGGTTCACGGACAGAGCTTTAAAATAGGCATGGAGGGGGAGAGGGTGATAGCAGCCTTGCATGTGACAAGTGCTGGGACAACCTGCCCAGGTTGGAGTGATTGGATGCTGGCAAGGGCCCTCAGGCTATTGCTCAGAGACGTGCTGGACACACTGCAGCACACTTAAAATCTAGAGATGACTCAAAGGCTCCTGATGCAATGGGAACCACCAAGGAAACACTGGGAAAATGCTTCAAAGGAATCCCAGCAAGGAGGTCAGCCTCATCAGGGGCCCAGCTGAAATGCCTCTGTACAAACACATGTAGCATGGGGGATAAACCAGAGGAGTTGGAGACATGCACATGCCTGCAGGGCTGTGACCTTAGTGACATCATGGAGACGTGGTGGGATGGCTGCTATGACTGGAGTTTTGGGATGGAAGGATACAAGCCCTTTAGGAAGAACAGGCAGGGAAGGTGAGGAGGAGGTGTTGCCCTCTATGTCAGTAACCAGTTGGAGTGCATGGAGCTCCACGTGAAGATGGATGAGGAGCTGATCAAGAGCTTATGGGTCAAGATTAAAGGCAGTGCAGTGGCAAGGGACATGGTAGCAGGGGTCTGCTATAGGCCACCTGACCAGGGAGACTGAGCAGATGAGACCCTCTGTAGACAGGTAGGAGCAGCCTTGCATTCATAAGCCCTGATCCTCATGGGGTTCTTCACCCACCCTGAGATCTGTTGGAGGGGCAGCACAGCAAGGCACGAACTATTAAGGAGGTTCCTGGAATGTGTCAATGAGAACTTCCTCCCTCCAAGTGATGGAGGAGCCAGTGAGGAGGGGTGCCATGCTGGACCTTGTCCTCACCAGTGAGAGTGGCTGGTAGGGGATGTGAAGCTCAAGAGCAGCCTTGGCTGTAGTGACCACAAAAAAAAGATCCTTGAGGCTGCGAGGAGGGTGCACAGCAAGCTCTCAACCCTGGACTTCAGGAGAGCAGACTTTGGCCTCTTCAGGGAGCTGCTTGCTAGAATACTGTGGGACAAAGCCCTGGAGGGAAGAGGGGCCCAAGAC